>JAMKQA010016878.1:0-25524 GCA_024699735.1 Posidonia australis
CAATTTCTCTTTTCAAAACATTTATCAAAACCATTTTCCATTCATAAAACTCTTTGCAAATCACATGCATTATGCATCAATTCATTACCTGTGGTCTTTAAACCCACACATTCTTTCATGGTCTTTGTACCATGCAATCACCCCTCACATGCGTCCACATTCATACACATAAGCCATGTTTCAATATCTCATGGAAAACATCATTAAAAACAACATATTTGCATGCATCATCTTACAAGTGATTTCCATGCATTCATACATTTATCATGTATTTATCCATATTTATCAACATTTTTCTAAACATTTCCCATAATGGCTCAGGGACCTGATTCGGCATACCGAATTTTGTTCCGGTCGACCAAAATTCCCTGATTCGGTCGACCGAAGTATTTCGGCATTCTGAATCCCTGTCAGATAAAGCAGTCCCTTGCTAGAATGGTCGACCGAAATCATCTGGTTGTCTGAAACCCCCTGATTCGGTCAATCAGAATGCTTCGGTCATCTGAATCAGTGGTCCAGGGAACCACCTGGGAGCATTTCGGCATACCAAACCCAGTTTGGCATACCGAATTTCTGCGATCGTAGAAATCTCCCCGACCTTCGCCTTTTCTTCTCCCCAAAGTGGGAGTAAGGATCGGACCCAACAAAAATGCCACTAAAATTATCAATAAAACATGGGGTGTAGACCTCCAAGTCTACTTCAAAACCCCTCAAACCGATCATAAAACCGTTAAGCATGTTGTTCTATCAAAAATCAGAACGACATCAAGCTCAAATACAATCACTGTAGCATGCTTCAAGAATACCCACGAAAATCTTACAAAACACCCGTGAATCAACATGATATCAACATAACCAACATTCTCCTCATTTTTGCATGATTTTAACATGATTATTCATGATTTTCCTCCTTTAACCTAACATGTTTCAATTGAGGAAAAGAAGCAGAAGGAGGGACGCATACCTAGCTTCGTCGAGCCTTGCGTGTCCTAAAGCTCCAATGGTGCGCGACACTAGCCAACCCCCGCACTCGCGTGACCACCTCCGACGCGCGACCTTTCCTTAGCCTCCGCACTCCCTCTCACCCTCTCTCTGGTTTCTCCACTCCTTCCCCATGCAGCACACCTCCCTTAAAAGCCACCGCCGTGCCAGCCATCCCCACGGATTTTGCCGATCCGCTGCCAGCCACCCTACCATCGAAGGGACGGAACGAGCAGCCCTGCCAAGCCTCACGAGTAGGAGGATAGGTTCTTGGTCACGGGGAAGAACGGGCGGCTCAAGTCACATGGGGATTGGGCTCCTTTGACCATGTCCAACCTTAAATGGGTCTAACCCCCAAACTTGGGTCCTAATTGCACAACAGACCCACAAGCCAAAGAAGTCACACCACAAAGGAGAAACTAGGGGCACAAAACACAGGGAGAGACCACAGCCAACAAACACAATCTGGATTTACCATTAATAAACCACACACAATAATTACAAGAAATTTCATGGTTTATATTAAATGGAAAAGCCAGGCACAGATGTTACACCTTTCCTTGGCTTCTGAACGGGTGATCAGAGTCGACCTTTGGTCGGGCGGTCTAGGTCTTTTATTTTCTTTTTCCTCGCGGGCGTGAGATCCTTTTCTTTGGCTTCTGACCAAGCGGTCGAGGTCATTTCCATATCCTTCCCCTTGGATTTTCGCTGGCACGAAATCCAGTTGTTTGACCTTTTAACCGGGCGGTCAAGGTCGTATCCTTTTCCTTGGATTTTCGTGGGCGCGAAATCCAACTACTTAACCTTTTGACCGGGCGATCAAGGCCCTTATCCTTTTCCTTGGCTTTTGACCAGGCGGTCAGAGTCGACCATTGATCGAGCGGTCTAGGTCATTTCTTTTCTTTTTCCTCGTGGGCATGAGATCCTTTTCTTTGGCTTCTAACCGGGCGATCAAGGACATTTCTTTTCTTTTCTTTTTTCATCACGAGCGCGAGATCCGTTTCTTTGGCCTTTTGACTGGGCAATCAAGGTCTTATCTTTTTCCTTGGGTTTTTGCAGGCGCGAGATCCAACTGTTTGACCTTTCGACCAGGCGGTCAAAGTCTTATCCTTCTCCTTTGATTTTCGTGGCCGCGAAAGCCACCTGTTCGACCTTTTGATCGGACAGTCAAGGTCCTCATCTTTCCCCTTGGATTTTTGCGGGTGCGAAATCCAACTATTTGACCTTTTGCCCAGGCGATCGAGGTCGTTCCTTCTCCTTGGATTTTCGTGGGCGCGAAATCTAGCTGTTTGAACTTTCGACCAGGCGGTCAAGGTCATTCCTTTTCCTTGGATTTTGGTAGGCACGAAATCCAACTGCTCGACCTTTTGACCAAGCGGTCAAGGTCATATCCTTTCCCTTGGATTTTCGCGGGTGCAAAATCCAGCTATATGACCTTTTGACCGGGCGGTCGAGGTCCTTATCCTATTCCTTGGATTTTCGCAGGCACGAATTCCAGCTGTTTGACCTTTTGACTGGGCCCTTGGATTTTCGCGGGCACGAAATCCAGCTATATGACCTTTTGACCAGGTGGTCGAGGTCCTTATCCTGTTCCTTGGATTTTCACAGGCGTGAAATCCAATTGTTTGACATTTTGACCGAGCGGTCAAGGTCCTTTTCCTTGGATCTTCGCAGGTGCGAAATCTAGCTGGTTGACCTTTTAACTGGACGGTCAAGGTCATATCTTGTTCCTTGGATTTTCACAGGCGCAAAATCCTTTTGCTTGACCTTTGACCAGGCAATCAAGGTCCTTCTCCTTTCTCTTGGATTTTCGTGGGCGCGAAATCCAACTTTTGACCTTTTAATCGAGCGGTCAAGGTCCTTTTCTATCCTTTTCTTTTGGGTTTTCGCAGGTGCAAAATCCCTTTGCTTGCCGTCAGTCCGTGCGGATAGGGTTCTCTTTCTTGTTTGACAAATGGTATATTTTTCATGCCCCTTTTCTTTGGGCTGGTATCCCCAACTACTCGGTTGACAACTGTCATGTTGTCAGGCGTTCGGGATGGCAAGACTTGGTCAGCATGTCATATCCCGCCTCTTCAGGTTGATAACCTCAAAACTCCAACTAATGAGTCCGACAACTTATCATTTTCCTACCAGTGGTTCCCTCTATGCGTAGGATTTCTTTGTTTTTGCCTTGTTACTTCAGCATTGGCATCAGCATTGCATTCACTTACAAGCACCCATTCTCGTGTTTACAATGTTAGCATCAGCTTTGCATTTTACTCTCAAGATCGGCTCTTGCATTTGTTTTCTTTGCATTGGCATCACATTTCCAGCATTTAGATCAACAGTCGCATGCACTTTGCATTTTCATTTGGCAACAAGTCATGACTTTCAGTGCATCCACCGGATAAGTGACCTAGTGCCTACAGCAAACACCATTCCTCCGCAACCTCAAAATGGGGGTATCTTGTCAACCCTGAGCATTGGTCTCAGTTCCCTCCGTCCCACGACCTCGCTCAAGGAGGGGCATCTATAGACACCCCGATTTTGAGGTGGCTCATAGGTAAACTCTCCAGATGTTGCTTTGGATGCGGGAAGCTCAACCACTTCTGAATCCTACTCAACCTTTTAACTTGCTAGAGATCATTGCATAAACCGACCACAAGCCCATAGCATGCCAGTGACCCAATTAGCAATTCAGGCAGCTAGCAGAGAGCACCAAGGTGGTGCACCTAACCAGAGCACCGTCCTGGCACACCAAGCTGGCGCACAGCCACTTTTCAGAGTGTTGGCTGCTGGCTTTCCATCTCCCGTGCTTGTAACCCTCGCTAGTAGATATTCCCTATGAATCTACACTAGGCTCATTGTTTACGAGGCTGTCTGCATTCCATGGGAGTTACCCTTGTGGAGCTCTATAAAGGGACCTCCATTGGCAACCATTTGAAACACTTGGCAAATCATCACTCTTTGGTTAAGCCATTCACTTACTACCAGCAACCCTCTCTCGTTTCCTGGAGATACCCTTACATTCCAGAGCATTCTCAACCCATCCAAAGCAACAAGGAAATATTATCTTGAGCCTTCAAGGAGGAAACACCATAAGCAAGGTAAGATCCTTACTCCTCTTTCACTTATCCGTTTATTTAAGCTCTAGATATTACACCATATAAAAGCATGTAAAAACTTGATAGATGATCTGTTAGAGAGTTGTTTTCATATGATGAGATGATTGCACCACGTATAAGATGCTCTGTATGTTAAATTTTGTATGTTAAAATCTGCATCATATGACCTCTGTAAGTTGTTTTCATCTCTATTCTTTATATAAGGAATCATGATTCATGCAAATGTTTGCCATGAAATGAGCTGCAAATACACTCTTTATGTATTCACCATCTTCATATGATTGTTAGATTCATTACTTCATTGCATGCTCTTTAGAATCTACAATGCAATATTTTCAGCCCTTAACCCATGATCGTGCATGATTTAAAATAAATGATAAAAAGACTTTCATTGCTTGCTTTCCATCATGTTTCCACTTTTTATCATCTGAATAACTAATCTAGTTAAGATAAATCACAATTAATCTCTTGCATCTGGACCAGAATCAAAAATCAAACAACGGTCTGATTCAGATTTTCTAGAGTGCACCACATTGGAGCACCAAGGAGGCGCACTAGGTTGGTGCACCTAACCAGAGCACCATCCTGGTGCACCAGTCTGGTCAGAGAGCAAATCATCATCTTTGCATCATGACCTACATGCTTTCTCGGGTGTTTTTGACTTTGATTTCTTTGGTGTGTATCCTCTGATATGACAAGTCTTTGCATGCATGATTTCAGTCTTGGATGACACTATTTTAAGCCTTTTTGCATCTTGCATATTCAGCCAGTTGCTGAAATCTGGTGAGCTGATTGCCCCATGAACTCCTGTTTGGGAGATTCTTATGCATCAGTCCATGATCCAGATTTGGATAACATGGCTGAATCTTGTTGTTTTTTACTTAGCATAGGGATGGTGTGGTCTTGTGTGAGGCATACAGCCCTTGAGCACAAGACCGATCTTATGTTTTCTTGTTTGGATTTTGATAAGATACTCATGTTGCATTTTCTGTTGAGTTTGCAAGTTTACATTTTTTACATTGCATGGCATTCTGGTTTGTTGTCGGATCTATGTTTTTCTCTAGCACACATTCCTGGCTTCAGTAGAGCACATAGGTAGCGCACCAGACTGGAGCACCAATCTGGCGCACCACACAGGCGCACCATATAGGCGCACCAACCTATTTTCTGTTGCACACAGCAGCTTTTGGCATGGTATTTAGCATGTTTACCGTTTGGATTTGCTTTTAATTTTCTCTGGTTCTCCTCCTAGATATATTAGGAAGACCCCACATTGTTTTCAGCCTTTTTCATGCATGATAGATCATGTTTTGCATATAGTAAAGCGAGGATGAAAATCACTCAAACTTGTTAGATCTTTGATCATATCTGTGCAATATCCTTGCACTAGTGTTTGACCCTCTGTACGAGTGACCGTTATGAGCATTAGGGAACACCTTATAGCCCACACACCCATTTTTAGCATAAGACACTATAGCATTGCATTGCATATCGCCCTTGGGCATACATAAAAGGCTGAAAAGCTGACATTTCATTTAAGTAAACGAGAAACCCATAGAAAGACCGATTTTCAGGCGCACGAGGGTGCCTAATACCTTCCTCGTACGTAATAGGGATCTTTGCCCAATTTTCTGGTTTATGACCTTCTTTTCCATTGGCTTTATTGCATGATTTGAATGTTTTAAATGGTTTTCTTCGTCTTCCATTTTTAAATAGACTAGGTGGCAACTCCTGCATGTTATCATTATTTTTATTGATTTGCCGTGACTTTGCCGATCCTCGTGCATTTAGCCTTTCGCGCCAATCCCGAGGCTGTCACCGGCATGGTTACACGTGTCTCACAGCTTGGGTGCGTTTTCTCAATAAAGACATTGCCCCGTAGTGATGTTTAGTGCATCCATGAATTACTCACAATCAATGTCCACTAGGCTCCAGTTTTCCACCCCTTTAGTTGAGGCTAAGACTAATTCCCTCCACCAAGTTTCATGCATAGGGGAGTAAAGGGTACCACTACAGCAGCTTTCCTAGGCAAGAACAACTTAGCCAACCCTTCTATGGTAAGAAAAGATACACCTTTGATTACTAACACGTATGATTGAGTGTGTAGATAGAAATCTCACAAAGTGTTAGTACTTCAAGTCCTGTCGTGATCAAAGAATGAACTCATGCCTTTTGGAGTTCATATAGAGTATGCAAACATGGTACTTCGACTAGAAGGCAAACCCTAGTTTGGCAAAGGATGGATTCACTCCCTCACCTGGTTCTATACTCATAAAACTCCTTTACTTGCCAAATTGTGTTGTGAGACGACAGTCATTTCCCGAGAATACTAGTCACACTCAAGGATGGAAAACACTTGACCACAAAAAATTGTATCTATGTATTTTGCATATGTTTATATGGTTCGAGACCAATCGTACCCCACTGGCTTAACCTATCATATAGACCATTCATTGCATCATGTGTTGACCCTACATTTGCATTGTTTGCTTGAACCATACATCCATGCATTAGTTCTCATGCATTGGAAGTGGAGCACAAACGGAGAATTATTCTTCAAGAGTGTTAGAAACCCTTAGAACTTGTGATCCTCCTAAAACCAATTCAAGCCCCACCTATCCTTTCAATCATTCCAATCCGAGCAAGCTCTCAAACGTGAAGCCACAACTATTTCATGTTTATTATCTGTTTATTTTTCGGTTGATGATAGGGTAATCTTTCCACGACCATCCATAGTTTTTGCCCCATTGAAGTGATCTCTACGTGGTTGACATGGTCTCGACACTGGTTGCAACGCATAGCTCGAAATCAGCTTGACCCCTCCATGCTTGAGCCTTATGACGACATTTTTAATCAAACCATTTGGTTGTGCAACCACGTCCCAAAATCAAGTCTATTCATCTTTCCCACCACTTGGCTGTGCGATAAATTCCCTAAACCAAGTAGGTTCCACCTTTTTGGTTGTATGACAATGTTCTGAAATCAAAAGTTGGATTTCTTTTTTGGACCCTTTGTGGCGAGTCATTTGTGAGTGAGCTCGCTTCTTCAAGAAATGCTCAATGGAGATATCATTCTTACCTTAGTGTCAATCTTGTTCCAAGATCAACTCTAAGGAGGGGCATCTGTAGATATCCCATTTTCACATTTCCCAAAGTTAGTGAGGATAGGAAACCTTGAGGCACCCTAGATCATATGGCTAAGGATCTATAACACATTTTTCAGATTTTCCATGACTTGTTTAAAAACATTCTTGATTTTACTTAATTCAAGGTCGTTGACTGTAGTAGAGCTAACACACTCGAACTAGTGGTAGGTTCAAACCCTTTATACATTTTTGATATAAGTGATCAACTATGGTAGAGCTAATACTCCCACCTTACTCAAATTGGTGGCAGATTTGAGTATTTTTTATCTTAAAGAAGATGTTTTTATGATTTTATGGAAATTCTAAAGTTGTTCGAACTTTTAACATATCTCTATGGATTGAAATAAAAGATAGGGAGTAAATTGTAAAAAATCAAGATATTGCTAGTGCAGCAGGCGTAGGCCTAGTCGCCAATTTAGAAGCCTATGACTCTCATCACCTCTATTTTTGGCGATAGATTAACTTGGCACTGGGTACATAGGCATTGGATATCCTAGCATTCTCTCTCTACATAATTTGCCATCCTGGGTTTTAATATGATATATGGGATACTTATAAAATATTATCACTATTTTCCCTATAATTATTATAATTTCTATAATTTTCTAACACTTAAATATATATGCATATCATATAAACCTTTATAAATAACAAATAATTTACGAAAAATCCAAAAATATGGATGGCATCATAATTAAGATTATTTATCTTTATTTTTACTAAAAATGAGATTTTATGTTAAGTTATCACATTTTTAAAAAATGTTATAACCACATTTGATTCAAGATAATGTTTAAAAATAAAGATAAAATCCAAAATATCTAGATGATTGCAAATCTAAATTAAATCAAATATATCCTTGATTTTAACTGATATTTTCATAATTGTTGGAGATTTGAAATTTCAAATTTGATTTACTTAGCATTTAAGTTTATTTGAATTTGAAAATTTATTTCCATTACGAAGGTGAATTTAAGGATTGATTTAGTCATTACTTGTTATTAGATTCATATGAAGATATTTTGGGATCTTAATTTTTGAAATTTTACCTTCTTATTTGCTCAATGCCTCTACTATTGGTAACTAGTTAATCTAAAAAATATTATTGCCTTTTGGTTATTGATTCACCACATCAAGCAAATATAGAATCTTCAGCCTTGTCACCTGTCCTGGTGGCGACACAATGATCCTATCTCCAATCACATAGGCGACGACAACAAATCTCCTCATTTTTCCCATTTTAAACAATTTTAATCTTGGCCCTTCGTCTCCCACTCATTCCTGACATGACCTAGTGCCCCCAAACTCTAAAAAAAGATCCCTAGGCCAAGAGTTTGAGGGGAGACACTTTGAAAACCCTAGGAGCCATCAAGAAACCCTAAGAGAGGTTGAGAGAGATCCTAAGAGAGAGAGAGACCCTAAGAGAGAGCTATAGCCCCCTTCACTCTGTCCAATTCCCAAATGAAAACCTAGATCCCTAGAGATCCAAACCTTCCTAGAGCCAAAGTGCACCTCCGAAGCTCCATCCGTCTACTTTCGCTTCGTCTACTCCATGCCAAAGAGCACGAGGGTGAAAGAAGTATTTTTTTTTGAATTAATCCTTTTTTTTACATAATCACTGCATTCATTAATATAAGTTCATGGCATATGCATGTGTGGATAACCTTTCGGTTAGTATTTAGTTTTATTTCTTCAAGTTATTCATTATTTTATCCTGACTTCATTTATTACACCTAGGCTAATCAAGATTGTTTTGTTTTGTTTGTTTTGAAGGGATGGAAATATTATGCAACACGAGAATGCTGCTGGGTAGTATCCTGCCGTCGACCTAGTGAACTGAGAACCCACCACAACCATCATCTCCCGTAGGCATCTTGTCAACCAGTAAAATCCAAAGACAAGTAGTGATCACAATAAAGGTTGTCGACGTACATGGAAGAACCGACGGTCTACATCAACTCCCAAATTCCCCATCCACAGTCTTGTCATGCGAATTGTCACTGACTACATCTCAGTTGACAAGTCTATTCTCTTGCCTTGCGAACTGTCTCTAACTTCATCTTGGTCGATAAGTTTGTTGTCTTGCCTTGCGAACTGTCACTAGTTGTGTCTTAATTGTCAAGTTCGCTATCTTGCCTTATGAACTATCATCAACTCTATCTTGATTGGCAATTTCGTTATCCTACCTTGTGAACTATTGCTGATAGCATCTCAATTGACAAGCACGTTGTCCTTTCTTGCAAACTGTTCCTGTGACCATGCCGCATTTGACCAGCAAGTTGGGTACAAAAGCCGAACTCGTGGATCGATAAAGTCACAACAAAGAGGCAAATCCAAGGATAGACGCTCAACTCAAAAAAAAATCAAAACAAATGAGATAAAAATGGATAAGGAAAAGGATTCGCCACCTAGTCTATTAAATACAAGAGATGAGGAAAACCATGCAAAGAAATGAATTGAAAACAATGCAAGTTTTAAAAGTGTTGCTCCATGCCGAATGAATGTGACACATGAGTCATTGCATGCCAAAGAAAAGGTAAGAACTCCTGTAACACATGGTAAAGGTATTAGGCATTCCTACATGCTTGATAACTTTCCCAACTTAATCGCTTGCATGCATGGCTATGTAGGCATTTGAATGCCAATGTACATTGAAGCATGGGATGATGTAGTGGTAAAACATGTATGAAAACGTAAACAAGTAAAGCGGATGGCTAAATCAAAGTAGATGGTAGTGCTGAATCAGAAACCCACACATGAATCAGACAAAACAAAGGTAACAGGGAGGAAGAGCTTAGTCTAGTTGTGCACTAGATCTAACGAAAACGTGCGACCAATCCGTGACACATGCACGTGGGTCTGATACGTGAGCCAAGATTGTGCTTCAAACAGTAGACTTTCATTTCCCCTTAGAGCAATTAAGGCTATGCAAATACAATGCATTCATCCAAAAACCATGTTCAAACATAGGTGAAGGAGTGCAAACATAAAAATTTGATTAAAAATAGGCAGTGCTTGCCCCCTTCCCTCAAATTGTGTTGCCGGACTGCATGTCATTCTACAGCCATGGACAGGGTTGGGAAGGTATGTTAGCCCTCTATGGTGACTGAGGAACCGAAGGAGGGCTACAAGGGATGCATAAGATGTGAGAAAACAAGATGTGAATGCAAGGCCTACCTCACCTAACTCCATGGGTTGCGTTAAAGCTTGCCTGGGTCTGGCCAGCCATGGTGAAGGATTGGGAACTCAGACAAGGCTCTGGGGCACTGAGTAGGATAAGGGAGGAAGGGAGGAGCATGCTAGGACAACCTCGACCATGTGTTCAGTGACCATTGACCTCACATAGGTCTCTTGCCATGCATCAACGAAATGCAATGAAAATGCAACCTAAAAGAGAACCAAGGCAACACAAGACTAGAGAGGACAATCCAATGCAATAGGAAACTACCAAGGAAGGAGACAGGATGGGTTCTGAACCTGAGGTGGTCTGGGTTGGTGCTTCCCAGTGTGGCTTAGTCACGACTCCAGCATCTTGCTTTGGGATGGCTTTCGTCGATAGATTTGGGGACTAAGGAGCATCGTCGAGGCATGGGAATGGTCAAGGAGTGCTCGTCTTCACCCACAGAGGTTCGGAGAGGGATGTTGTAACACCCTGCAGTCATAGGGTGCCATAGTAAACCTAATCTAAGTTTGAATCTGCTAAATTAGCAAGAGCATAATTTAAAATAAATTAAATACTAACTACTACCTAGACCTGTGTGCAACTAGTGTCTCCCAAGACTCGAGCTTCGAAACTAACTGCACTCGAACTCAGCACCTAAAACCAACCAACTAAAACGCATGACTGAGATCTAAGTCACCCAGTACGCACCCCAAAGAAAACAACAAAAAAGGGCATAAAATGACTAAGGCTCTAAATCATTATTTCCAAATTAAAACTCTATTATCTTCTCTGAAAACTTTTCTATAAAACTCTAATCTGGTTCATAATCAAATTCTAGCTAAAATTCTGAGAAAGCTTCTTTCAAAGAAATCTCGGAAATCAAGTTTTTTCAAAACTTACTTTCTTTTCTAAAAATATGCTCTATTCTACATATCTCTGGAAAACTTTTCTGAGACTAGGTTCCAACCTAAATCTCAAATCTTAAATCTTGCAAAACACAGAACCTAGCTGGAACTAGTCCTGAAACACTATTCTTATCTTAGCTAGAATCTGGCTAAAACTTGGAAGCCAACACCAAGCTCAATTCTAGCCTAAATCTAATTTCTGAATCTGAAATCTAAAAACCTTCTTTTTTTGGGGTCACCTTGATCAGGGGTGACCTGGCTACAACTAGAGAAGGAGGCGCCAACCTCGATTCCCAACACTACCATGGTAAATGTCCCTGTGTAGGGCATATCACCGTCCCGACCAACGAGTCTCACTATTTCTTTTCTCTTTTCTATTCTCATTGCATAGGGATACGTCTCCCCATGACATCCTTCTAATCTATCTTGGTGTTGCAAGCATCAGTGACTTTGCCCAACCCATCACAAGCTCTCAAGTTATTCTACCTAGCCTAGTGCGAGCTCAAGAGCTATCTCACCTAGCCTACCTAACACCACTCTCCTGACTGAGCACACAACTCAGTCAGCACTAACTCTTTGGCTCCCAACTTCTTTCACTCAGGGCCAACTCAAAACTCTAAAATCTCTTTCTAAAACATGCTTCTATTCATAAATTCTTTTCTGAAATTTTTTCTTGAAAACATGCATCTTTTCTGAAATTCTTTTCTAAAGTCTCTTTCTAAAACATTTTCTAAAATTTCTTTCTATTATAGGGAATGCTTCTATGAAAACCAATATTATCTTCTAGAAATAATTCCGACTAAATCTCTTTTAAACAAGAATCATTCTTTTTAAACCTTTACATTTCTTTCAAAGCAACTTTTCTAAACATCTTTTACTCCAAAATAATTACTCAAGGATTAAAACCATATTTTCCACTAATTATGATCTTCATCAAGTGATTTATACTTTCTAGGAAAAATGCCTATGAAACGCGCGCGTCTAATTCATGCATTCAACAGACGGTCCACGCACTTATAGTAAAACCCAAATCAAGTCACTAGAAAAATCACCCCAGTTGGGAGGTCTAGGCGGACCTATCTCCAACCACTGGAAAAATACACATAAATACTTATCTTGAAGGGTTTTGAGTCTACTACATTTTGGGGCAAGTTTCATCTTGATCGGATATGTGGTTCTCAAGATATTAAATCATAAAGCATGAAGTGTTATTGAAAATTACTATAGCATACTGTCGAGAAAACCATTGAAATATTCTTGACTAATTCTCATAAATTCATGAAATCCCTGTAAACTCATAATCTCATGCTAGACTACCTACATTAATGGTTTTTAACTAATTTGCAACATTAACTAAGCATGGGAATCGATGGAAACGGAGAGGAGAAAGGATGGGTCACATACACTATGATGGGTTGCTGGTGTTTCATTCCTTCTCCGGCGAGCACCCTTGAGCTTTCTGACACCCTTCTCCCTTCTTAGGTTCTCTCCTAGGTTTCCCCTCCCTCTCCTCACTTCTCTAGATTTCTCTCTCCCCTTTTCCTCTCCAACACCAGCACTTCTCTTCCCCTTTATTTCAACTAGCCCATCATTGTTTTTCAATCGCCTGCAATTACTAGCGAGCCATGGCATGATTCAAGCGGCGTTATTTGCATGGTATGGGAGGAAGGAGGCGATGGCAGAATACGGGAGCATAGTGTTGGGCAACAGTTAACTGTGCACTCATTGTGCAAGTATACGCGACATATATGGTATGGGATACCAACATACGTAGCCATACAAAGCCCAAGGATAAACACCAAGAGAAGAGAACACAATCAAGCATTGAAACCAATATTCCATTAATCACTCTTAATACAAATACATGGGTACATGCTTACATCATCTTAGAAGATCTCCTGAGAAACCCACGCATATCTGACATGCGTCCTACACACGGCCTTGCTATATTGGGCCTAGATATTACAGAAGCGAAGCTAAGTGTTCAAGTGGAGGGTGCTCTAGGAAGTAATAGAGGATGGGTGGTGGAGTTGGGTTTTGGGTGACAGTTTGTGGACTGATGGAGGGGAATGTTGGCTGGTGAAGTATCAGGTGTGATGTGGAAAGAGCCAAGGATGGAGGAGAATGACTAAGAGACGATGAGGAAGGGCGGTGAAGAAAGGTGTGCTCGTTAGAGATGGTGGGTTGTTTTATAGGGAGCTGGAGGAAGTGTGAACTATGGATTTGCAACTATTCCCACAAGAATGGCTAGGATTTGATCAAAGTGGTTTGATGGGGATTCAAATTAGCATGGAAGGTTTCATGGTCCACATGCAAAGTGGACCATGCCATGATCTACACGAGCCAATAGGAAGCTAGGATTCGATGTTCCTCTTGTGAAAGTGTGACCATGCTAGAACTGGCCTTTCGCGACGAGGGAGCGCGTGAAGGACAGAAAAGGTCACGACGAAGATAGTGAATCTGAAGAAGGACGTTCGACTTGAAAACACCGAAGAAAATACGAAAAAGGAAAAGAAAACGATAAGGATAAAAATGGAGTCCCACCTAATCTTTTTAAAACTGGAAAGACAAGGAAAACCAGATGTGATAAAACACGAAAAAAACAATGCAAAATGAATGCAAATGTATGCGTGAATGTGTGCGCATGCTCCATGCCTAATGGATGCAACACATTGGTCATTGCGGACTAGAGAAAGGGTAAGGACTCCTATTACGCATGGGGAAGGTGTTAGGCACCCCCATACACCCGAGAAATCGGTCTTTCTAGGCTTTTCGCTTGCTTGTGTGTCGTCGAATGCAAATGATCATGTCTGCTTGCTAGGTCTAAGTGTATGTATGCCATATGCTATGCTGATGCAAATGATGTGAGTGGGGTGGAAACGATATGACCTAAGTGTGCTCAGAAATGCTATGTGAATCCTAGACCATCAATCAAAAGGATCCGACATAGTAATCATCATCGCCCTAAATGCAAGTATGTCATGACGCATGATGTGAATGTCATGGTGCGTGAGGAGGATTTGGGCAATGTTGTATAGTGATATGAATGTATGTGATTAAATGTAAAGTGCTAGGAGTGAGTAATGTAGTGTATCATGCATGATGGTATAAGTTATATGCATGATAAGTGTATATGCAAGTGATGTGCTCGAGTGCATGGATATGCAATGGAAATGGATGGGATAAGCAGGTAAGGGCCCAAGCTAGCTGTCCATTTTGTCCCTGGCAGACATGCGCATGTCGGACACACAAGCCTGTTGCGCAGTAGGGGCGCGCATGCCAGTCATAGAACAGGACAACGAACTAGTGAGTTTTGCCCTTGCTCCAGGATGAAATATAATGATGCAAAAGGCTAAATGGATACATGGGGGCCTAGAGTATATTATCATGAACAAACACATGCTATGGATTAGGTCCTAGGATGCGTGGATGTGTGATGTGGAAATGAATGAGGTGGGTGGTGCCAGAGTTCAGCCTGACAGCTTGTTCTGCCCCTAGTGGATCCACGCATGTCAGTCGTGCATCCACGACGTTCCCGCTGGAGGCAAAATAGAGCTGCGAGCTTTGCCGATTGGTAGACCCACATGTGATGATCCTAAAATGAATGTTATGCATAGGAAGCTAGAGGGGAGGTCAGGAAACATTCCTATTTGCTTAGATGCAGAAATGTCCGAGTGGATGCCCCCACCCACCTACGTCGCTAGAGTTGGATTCCAACGTCGCCAAAGGTGGGGAAGACGATGTGTGTGGCATGAATGGCATGATAAAAACCAGTGAAACATGTATAAAGTGATGTGAGGAAGCAAGAAAATTGAGAAACACACAGAAGGGAGTGAAATCGAACCTATAGAGTTTATGGGTTGTCCCCTTTCTAGTGACGGCTCACAGTGGCATTCTCAGGTGACTGACGGTGCTTGGGGCGACGAAGGCGGGCTCGGAGGATGGTGGTGATGTTGGGGATGGCTTTGGGATCGTAATGTGGAGGCTGGTATGGTGTTGGTTGATGTTGGGTTGTGGTGGGTGTTGGTTTCCAACCGGCGATTCCGGTGGTCGATGGAGGAATGTAGGTTTTCTCAAGCGAAGGGGGAGGCTCTACAGGGAGACAAGGACACATGCTCTCGCACAGGGCTCTGGATGCAAGGCCAAGAGGAGATGTCGTGGTTATTCTGGATGGTCGGGAAAAGGAAGGATGGCCGGAAATCAGTGGCTGGTAGTGGTGGCTGTGCTCAAGGACGATTGGAGCTCAGAGTAGGGAGTCCAGAGGGGCCAAAGGTCCAAGAGAGCCAAGAGCCTGGGGCTCGTCGCTACGGGAGGTTGCTTTGGAGAAGTGGTGGTGTGTTACAGGGGCTGGCAGGCTAGGGTCGCCGACGAAAGGCTGCAGGGGCAGGGCATGGGCTAGCCTGTGTCGCCGACGTGTTGTAGGCGGTTGGCAAGGGCGACAGGGTGTGGCTCAAGCACGTGGGTGGTGGCAGGGCGTCAGGCACGCGAGGCAGCAAGTTGGACGATGTGGCACCATGGCTCGTACAAAGTACAATGACAGTGACGGGTCGAGCGGCTCGTGTGGGACAACCCTGATCATCACGCACATCCACGACGCACGGCTAGGCCACACGATTGGGCCGCCCATCCCACTAGCATAGGGCACACGGGCTAGGTTCTGGTATTGGACCTGGTTTAAGGGTTGGTGGGTTAGTGTTTATGGTAATGGATGGTGTTTTGGGTTAACATGGGCTTAGGAGGGGTGAAACACCTCGTTGCCGCTGGAGTGCGCTCTTCTGGAGAAATCCACTACGAATGGCTGCCAAAATGGGGTGTCTATTGAATGGACAACTTAATCCTTCACTCGTCGCTACTATCTCAAGGCATCAGTAGCCCAAACACGCGATACTTGTACATGGTCCTCACACGATCGGCCCAGTCCTGGCCCTACTACATGGATCTTGGTTTGTTTGCTTAGGCATCTGAGTCATAAATAGGCTTAGGTTGATGGTATGGTTGAGGTTTAGCTTTTAGGAGTAAAAGATGGATCTAGATTGGGTGTTGGATGGAAAAGGAGATCGTTGGGTCAGTCGATCAAAGCACATTCTTCTGGTGGAGCTAGCCAATAAGTAACTACAAAATCAAGGTTTCTATAGATACCCCACCCTAAGCAAGGTCAAGGGAAGCAAGATCAATGTTCAGGATTGAGAAAGACACCTTGCTCAAGCCTGTGGGAAAGAATCATTATTGTTGGCATGAAGTCACTTATTCGACAGATGCACCGAAAATCATAGCTCATTATCGGGATGCAGATGCTAAGTGCTGATGCTAGTGCTGGCATGCGTGGAGCTCCACTGGGGATATGAAGTTCTTGTGTGATGCTAGTGCAAATACTGGGTATGCAATGCTGATGGGGTGAATGCTAATACTATTGAATATGTGATGTTAAGGGATGCGATGATGCTGAAAGTGGATGTAGATGCTGGATGCAAACAATGCAATGCCAGGTGCCAAGCTGATGGCTAGTCACCCCGAGGAGAAGGGCATGACTAGTTATCAATCTTGCACAAAGAGGGGGCATGAGCTAACAGACTTATCAACCAGATAGTTTGGGTTATTGGCTCGAAGAAGGGAGCATGGCAAGATATCAGACTTGCCGATAGGACAAAGGCATTTAATGGATGCCATCTGAACAATTGACGATGTCACCCAGATAGTTTGAGATATCAACCCAAAAGAAAAAGGAGAAAGTTATGGTAAGTTGAGAAACTTATCGAACAAATACATGACGGATGTCATCTAGGTAGTTTGGGGTAACAACCCGAGGAGGAAAGGAAGGGGCACGGCAAGACTTTTGACTTGTCAACCAAAGAATGTGGTAAGTTTTGGACTTACCAATCGGAAAATAAAAGAATATGGTAAGTTTCGGACTTACCAATCGAAGGGATAATGAATGTGGCAAGTTTTAGACTTACCGACTGAAAGATATGGCAAGCTTTGGACTTACCAGTCAAGAGATATGGCAAGTTTCGGACTTACCAACTGAGAGATATGACAAGTTTTGGACTTACCGATCGAAAGATATGGCATGTTTCGGACTTACTGACTAAAAGATATGGCAAGCTTTGGACTTATCGACCAAGGGATGGAAAATTTTGAACTTACCGACCGAGAGATATGGAAAGTTTCGAACTTATCGATCAGGAGATATGACAAGTTTTGAACTTATCGATCGAGTGATATGGCAAGTTTCAGACTTATTGACTGAGAGATACGACAAGCTTCGAACTTATCAACCAAGAGATATGATAAGTTTTAGACTTACCAGTCGAGAAAAAGGAAAAAAGTGGTAAGTTTCAGACTTACAGACTAAAGAAAAGGAGAAACTAGTAAGTTTCAGACTTACTAACTGAACAAAAGGAAAAAGTGGTAAGTTTCAGACTTACTGACTGAAGAAAAGGGAAAACATGGTAAGTTTTGGACTTATCGCCTGAAAAAGGACAAAAAATGGTAAGTTTCGGAGTTACCGACCAAAGAAAAGACAAAAAGTGGTATGTTTTGGACTTACCGACTGATAAAAAGACAAAAAATGGTATGTTTTGGACTTATCGACCAAAGAAAAGGGGAAAAGTAGTAAGTTTCGGACTTA
Source organism: Posidonia australis (assembly GCA_024699735.1). Taxonomy (NCBI): domain Eukaryota; kingdom Viridiplantae; phylum Streptophyta; class Magnoliopsida; order Alismatales; family Posidoniaceae; genus Posidonia; species Posidonia australis. Next base: position 17,930 of record JAMKQA010016878.1, read on the forward strand.
CCGACTAAAGAAGAGAAAAAGTGGTAAGTTTCAGACTTATCGACCAAGGAGACTGTATGATTCTCATTTTTCTTGATTAGATCATTTATTTTGGCTTCTTCTCTAGTCTCTTCATTGGAGCTTTGACACAATGTGGTATCTATGGTTACAATCTCTTGAAGCTATTGAAGTATGGGCTTAGAAGTTAAGTCTTTCTTTACAATTGGATGTGCTAGCATGATCACTTCTTGCTCTAGTTCCACAAAGTTTTTTGCTCTTGGATTCTCTCGAGATGATGAAGAGTCTAATTCTAAAGTTTGGATTTGCTCGAGCACATGGAGATGTTCATAGTTTCGTACTTCAAATAAGCACTATGACTTGTTAATCTCTAGGTTAAGGTTTTGTTGCCCTTGTTCCATTAGTACTATATGGAGATACCTACTATTTTCTTCTACTTGTCCAATTACTTCTTCTTTATTTGGGTCTAATATCCGCACCGTTAGGGGTCAACCGTGGGTGACCACCATGGGGTCAATACCGAGGGTTAGGCTCACGGGTTGGGACAGTGGGTTGGGACCGTGGATTTGTCAATCTAGGAATCTAGAAAATAATGTTATTTTGTATTTGGGAATTGATATACATTCATGTGTAATCTGGATAAGCTAGAACTTGATTACCTGTAACTATATGAGTATTTGTTGGTAATCATGGTGAAATTGTGTTTGTTTCCCTAGTTACATTCATAGTTTCTTCCTGACTGTCGAACTGTGTGGTATTTTGGTGTTTTACAACCCATGTGTATGTGGGACCCTAGGAAGCAAGAAATGCCAAGGATGCACAATGACAACACGTGGTTAACATGCTACCACCATGCCCCATGCCCTGCCACACCACCCATACCCTACCACATCATCAATTGGATTTTCGGGTGGTCGTTAGTAGAGGTGGTGGATTAAAATGCAGAAGGGAGGGCTGGCAATTGGGAAGAAAGACTAGGGAGTAAGAAGAGTGAGGAAGAGAAAGGAAGAACTAGAGCAAGAGTGAAAACGAAAGGGGAGGAGTAGTAATCAAAAGAAGAAGGATCACTAGTGAGTAAACTATACACAAACCATCTCCCTCTTTTTCACAAACATTTCCTGCAAAAATGATAAGAAATGTGTAGATTAGCTTTCTCTGGTTGTATGGTAGTGAATCCATAATTTTTTGATATTTTTTAAAGATTTTATAGAGGATTTTTCATTGGGATGGCACTATTCATCTATTTTGGGTTTACCGTCTTTCAATTTTTATATCTTGAGTTATACACAACAGTTTTTAATGATTTTTGACCCAAATGATATCTAACTTAGAGCCCTTTGATTTGGTGTATTTTGTAGAATTTTCGGTGGCCTGTGCAATGTTAGTTGTGAGTTCCTACTTCAAGTGATTTCCGACGATCTCTACAGCTGACCTGGTCTATCTATAAAAGGTCTGGTCGTGGTCCACCACCACGAGTGTGGCCCATGGGTAGCTACTGTGGGTGTGGACCATATGTTGCTATTGTGGGTTTGTCCCGTGGTTTGCTATCATGAGTCGAGGTCACTTTAGACCCTACAATGTTAGTGCAGTCAACGTTTTGCGTAATTTCCTTCAAAATAAACTCGTGGTTTGGATTCCTTGAATGGTTTGTGAAATGGAAATGGTTTTGGAATGCAAATGATTTTGAAAAGCTTTTTCCATTGTTTCTGGATGGTGTCACTTAGCCGTAAGATTGTATTGACGGACCAGAGGTGTTTAATACCTCTAAGAGGTTTGGTACGCGTCCAAGGTTGTGGTCGTCAAGCTTCCCAATAGGGTTGGAGGTTCGAGTCCCTTAGACGAGCTACTAGGAGAGTCTAAGATTAGAGTCTCCATGGCTTGGTGGTTGTGTTGCAGGGTCCAGGATTTGAGTCTCTGGGGTACCTAGGCATGGTGTTTGTTGGGTCTGGTGGTTAGAGTCTCCAGGTGTTCAGACACCAAGGGTAGTTAGGGTTTTTAGGCTTCACTAGAGGAGAGTGAATAGTAAATTAAAGAAGTTATACACAATTTTATAGTTTGTTTAGCAATTTACAAGATTTTAAGCATATAACAAGTAAATTGAATACAACTAAGAATTTTGATATTAAACTATAGCATGCATAAAAGAGGATGAGAAACAATGATAGACACAAAGAATTTTATAGTGGTTCAATCTCTCTAGTTTGTCCTCTCCTCGAGAACCCCTCAAGAATTTTCCTATTCTAATCTTGTTCCGGGCCAAGATCCTGCCATTACACTGCCTTAACGAACCATTGTCAAGACCCTACTAAAATCGCGGATTCCTCTTCTCGCAACCGAAGAAGGGAAGACTCAATAAATGTAAAATTACAACACTTACTTTTCTTATTTCTCCCAAGTACTTGGCAAGGGTGATGGTTGGAAATGATTACTCTAGCTCAAGTGATGGAGAACTACAGTTGATGATGTTCTTGAAGCTCTTTTCAATGGATGTGAGTGGAATGCTAGGTTTTTGACTTAAAAAGCTTACACAATGGTTTCTCAATAAAGCTCTAGTGTATATATGTGTATTTGGAGCTTAATAGGGAGCCCTATTTATAAAGAAAGTTGGGTAAAAGATTGTGTCTCACATTTCTCTAACATTCATAAATAGCTATTGGATCAGTATACCGAAATCAAATGGTCGACCGAAATTTGCAACAATTGAGCACTTCAGTTGACCAAAATAATTCGGTATGCCGAAGCCCCCTGATTCGGTATGTCGAAAATGTCCAATGTGCCGTTCTAGGTTTCTATTTAGGATTTTTCTAATCTGCTCAAATTTCGATATACCAAAAATATTCAGTATGTTGAAATCTCCTATTAGCCATATAATGAATGTTTTCAATAAATGATGGGTTTTGAGGCTAAGGCAATTTTCCTATGGCTCTATGGAAGTATTTGAGAGATTATTACAAGTTCCTAGGAGTACATAAAAATAGAAAATTACATCATAATAAATTCAAAAATGATTTTAATTTTTTTCTTCTTTCTTTATCTTGAATTCTCTTTGGTGGCACATAGATCTTTTTCGTCTTCAAATATCATCCCTTTTATGCTTGATTCTTCTAGGTTCATCATGGATGTTCATAGCTATTCTGAGTTATGAAATGTTCTCAAGCAGCACCTTCGTCTTTTGTTATCATCAAAATCAGGATAAAGCTAATAAAGTCAACAATCTCTTCCTTTTTTATGATAACAAAACTATAAATATTTCAAGGCAAAAAAATGTCTTTTGCAAAATAGAAAAAAATGACTTTTCTTAGTTCTCTCCCCCTTTTTGTCATTAGCAAAAATATCACAGATTAATACCTAGTTTTCTCCCCTTTTTAGCTCACATATCATAGATTAATACCTACTTCTCTCCCCCTCTTTATAAACTTATTTATTCTTGTATAAAGATGTGTCAGTAAAACCAATATGTTCCCGCTAAGATCATGCATTACTAATTGTTTTCAAGAAGATTCTCAATGATCCACATTTTCTGAAAACATAAATAACTAGGAAATATGGTACTTTCTCCCCTTTTTGATTTAGCAAAAATAAAAGATATTCAATAAGCATAAATTTTCATAAAAAAATCATCAAAATTATTTTCATAAGATAAATAATATTCAATTTTAGATACCAAATTTGTGACATCTAGGCCAGATTATCCATTTTCAACTGTAAACCATGTAATCAATTGTAATATTGCTTAAATGGTATATTAATGGATAATCTGTTGATTTTGATTGTGTGAGCTTGTGGTTGGCTTTCTGTGCACCTGTTTGTGACCTGGGACCAATATGGAGTCCTGTTTGAGGATGCACAATCGCCTCGGTTCGTGTGCCTGTCTTTTCTTCCTTTCTTTTCCTTCTTTTTCTCTTCTTTTTTCCTTTCCTCACAGGAGCCCGCACCATTTCTATCTCCTTCCTTCCCCTCTCCGACTCGTGTCACCAACGACGCCAGTTCGTGCCTCGCCGTCTCTTCCGACGCGATGTGCGGCCGACGCACGCGAGTGGGAAAGAGGATGAAGGGAGGCTGAGGCGTGCGAAGAGAGGAGAAGGTGACCGAGAGAGGAGAAGAGAAAGAGGAGCGGGCGCAACCGAGGAGGTGGTCTGAGCCGCTCGTGGTGTTCCACAGGCGCGAGGAGGCTTGCTGGAGTGTGGTAAGGGTCGACAGAGGGTTGAGCCAGGTACGCGACCCCTTCCCCTCCCTCCGTTTAGCGGTTTGTTAACAGTAGGTTAATGGCATGAAAAATCAAGATAATGCATGAAGCATTGTGGAACAATCATGAAATGATTAGGAATGTGTTGAATAGCATGAGAATATAGATATCATGCAGTTAGGATTGGTATTTGTGGGGGAAAACGTATTTTGGGGTTGAAGGCTACAGTAGCCGTTCTTGAGTCCCTTTCCCTTATGATTTTCGTATGAACTATGTGGTCGATGAAATCATGAATGGTTTAAGGAGTTTTGAAGTAGTCTCAAGGGTCTACACCCCGTGATTTACTTGTAATTTATGATGGATGTTTGGGGGGTCCAATCGAGACTCCCACCTTGGGCGATTTCCACCATTCGGAACAGGGGAGGTGCCTTGGTTTCGGGTGATTCGGCATGCCAAATTGGATTCGGCATACCGAGTCTCTGTTAGTTTAGCCAGATACCTAATATCAATAGACTGAAAACACCCGGTCGACTGATTCAGGGGTTTTCGATATACCAAAAATATTCGGTATACCGATGTGGAGATTCGGTCCGTCGATTTTGCCCTGAACCTGGTATGTATTGATGTGGTTTTAAATGAATGGAAAAAAATGGTTTTAAAGGTATGACGAGCTTATGTGAATGATGTTTCCCCATGTATTGACATAGAGGAATGTGGAACCCAAACAATGGATTTGAGTGTGGTTTTTGGGTTTTAGACCCTATAAATGAATGAAAAGATGGTTTTATGTGGTTTTGGGCATGAGACCCAATTTATGATTGAAAAGCATGGTTTTCATGATTTGAGTTGGGACCCCAGTGGAGGGTCGAGTGTTGCAACGAGACAGAGTCCTACAACGAAAAGAGTTTTGAAATGGAATACGAATAATGTGGTTACCGAGCTCATGGCGGTGTAGGCTGAGCCTGGGTTTTCATACCTAGTTGTTCAAGTCACTGAGCTCATAGCGATGTAGGCTGAGACTGGGCTTTTGAGCCTAGTTGTTCGGATCACCAACGATGTAGGTTGAGCCTGGGTCATTGGACCTTGTTGTTCGGGTCACCGACCTGGGTGTCAGATAGAGACGTATCCCCATGCACATATGAGAAATGAAATTGAGGTCAGTTGGCCGGGGCGGTGACAGCCCGCACGGGGAATCTCACCGCGGCAGTGCAAGAAGGCAGGGGAAGGATGTCCTCGCCAACTGCCTGTGTGCCTGGTTACCCCTGATCAAGGTAACATCAGTAAAGGAAAGTGGAAATGAATAATGAAAAAGAAATGTGATTTGGTCAGGATTGGACTAATGAAATAGCCCTAAAAATCCTAAAATGAAATAATGATGATGTTTTACCAGTTGCCAGCCTGTATTTATGATTTGGTTTTGAGCCCGTGAGGCACTGTGTTTTAGGCTGGATTTGGTCAGAGATGTGGATTTGAAAATGAGATTTTGGGAAGAGATCCCAAGTGTTGAAAGATATGTTTTGGAAAATGAAATCCAAAAGTTTTAAAAGGAAATGCATAGGTGTGGTTTTGAAAGAAAATGTGGTTTTGGAATGAATTTCCAAATGTTTTGAGGAAAGAAAAGGAAACATGGCTTTTGAAAAAGCATGGATTTGGGATTGAATTCCCAAAATGATTTTCAAGTAAAAGAAAAGAGAATTTTTTAAAAAAAAAAACCAAGTTTTGAAAAATAAAGAAATGATTTTTTATGGTTTTGCCAAGTTTTTTGTGGTTTGTGTGTTTGAGGCGCGTACTGGGTGGCTTAGATGTCCCTCACGCGTGCTTATTTGGTTTTCAAGAGAAGACTACGTGTAGCCGAGTTCTGGTGTAGGAGTTGGAGCTTCTAGCCGTACGTTGTGATCCTGAAGGTGAGCCTTAGTTACAGTTATTTGATGTTTCTGTAATTAGTGTAATTATGCTTCATACTGTGTTTTGGTAGCGTACCAGGGTTCGAGGCATTACAGAGTGGTATCTAAGCTAAGGTTACACATAGTGCACCAGCTTGGTGATGTCCGGTCTAGTGGCTCCCTAGGACTGCACAATAGCGGGTCGTGCACTTGAATTTTTGGATTGTTGTGTTTTGCGGTGCTGGTAGGAAGATGTCTTGCCGAGGCCGTAGTCGTGGCAAGACTCCTATACCCTACTCCGAGATGGGAGAGGGTAGTGCATGGAGGGGGATGAGACGGGAATTTGGCGAGATGATGCGGGGTTTCACCCAGTCCTTTGGCAGCAGTAGCAAGGATGAGGCGAAAGGAGACCCGTGGATCAAACAGTTCCGCCAGCTTAGCGCGTCGACTTTTGATGGGTGCAGCACACCAGAGGAGTGTGAGGCTTGGTTCCTGGAAGTGGAGAAGATCCTTGAGGGGATCGTGTGTCCAACAGAGAAGTGGGTCTGGATCGTGGATTTCCAGCTCAAGGGCGCTGCGGATCAATGGTGGAGGACAGTGTGCCGCACCAAGTTCCCGAATGTGGACCTGCAGATGATCTCTTGGGATGAGTTCCGAGAGGTTCTTCCCTGAGCATGAGAGGGATAAGCTAGACAGAGAATTCAGGAACCTAAAGCAGGGTAGCTTGTCTGTGGCTGAGTATGAGTCATCCTTCCATGGGCTAGAGCAGTTCTCTCAGGCTGCAATTTCTAAGAAGAATAGAGCCAAGAGATTTATGGAGGGACTGATCCCTATGCTGAGATCTAGAGTTATTGGCTTCAGATGCAAGACTTTAGCGGAGGCTGTTGAGCTTGCCAGCCGCTATGAGGATGACCGTAGGCTGTTCCAGGAGGAGTACCTCAAGAAGGAAAAGGGGAGAAAGTCTATCTCTCGACCTTCCGTTTCTTGACTGTCAGTGACAGGAGCACCAAGTTCTGGGAGTTCTGGTAGCTCTGGAAAGATGCGGAAGCAACGACCTACGTCGGGTAGAGAAGAGAGTATGGGTTTCAACCATGCTGGGTCTAGCAGTGGCCCACAGATGGGACCATGCCATGTCTGTGGCAAGATGGGGCATGTAGCGGCACAATGTTGGCAAAGGCAGAGGAATTTGGACAGAGTAGTCTGCTACAACTGTGGGAAGTCTGGGCATTACCAGAAGGACTGTCCCAGTCAGCCCAAGCCAGCAGGAGATACGCCACATCATCCTACCAAAGAGAGAGTGTTCTCCGTAGCTGCCTTAGATGCCGACCCATCTGGAGATGTGGTAGAAGGTGAGAACTAGCATGGTTTTATTTGATAAGTCTTGTCTTGTAATAATAGATCCTATGTGTAATTGACACTATTTCTTATTATGATTATGGTTATGGTGTGTTGATTATAGGATCTTTCCTTGTGGCTGATCAGATGGCCCGAGTCTTGTTCGACTCTGGGAGTTCATTTTCTTTTGTCTC
>JAMKQA010016879.1:0-26846 GCA_024699735.1 Posidonia australis
CAGTACTTGAGTATTTCATATTTTCTTAAGTGATTATTAACAAATAATCACATGTCATTTGTTATCATCAAAATGTACTTATAGATTTTTTCAACATATAGCACCTATTTCAGTAGAGTTGATATATTTTTGCATTACATCTTTGTATCTACCGAGTGTGTTGTTGCTAACAGCATCATGTAGCAGGGTTTCCATCACATATAACCATATTTGGTCCTTCCTCCACCTATCCATTATATAATGAGGTGGGATTTGATCAATATTCTGATTCTTTAGAAGGAACAAAGCATGACAATAAAGTATCCCTACAGTATTGGAACGATCTACGAACGCAATTCAAGTTTTGGGTTTCATCCTAGAACTCCACCTTATAATATTTCTAAATTGTTCTTGGAGGGTCTTTGAGATTTGTGATTTCCTTCACATTGAAAATGTAGGATTTATTATTGACATTCAAAATAGTTGTTTCACAATATATTGTGTTCACCTATTCCTCCCAACACTTTTTGAACATGTCTGTTGTATATATTTCACTTAGTTGCTACTCCATGATAAAATTTGTTATATATTTTAGGTGTTCTGTGGAAAGATACAAAATTAGCTTGAATCTTCTTCTCGTACTTTGCTTGTAGTACTGCCTCATACTAATAAACAAATTATTTAAGTGATGTCTTTGAGTTGACATATCCATCAAAGAAAGCATTTATGCTTTCACTGTGTTGGGTTGTTGACATCTCTAAAAAAAATGATACAAAAAAAAATGGTGAATCATACCAAATAACTAATGAATGATGACAACAAAAAAAAGATGAATGATACCAAATAACTGATAAATAATACCAAAAAACTAATGCATACCAAATAATTCATGAATGATACCAAAAAACATATGGATGATACCAAAATAATAAATGAATGGTACCTACCAAGAAGTTGTCTTTTACATATGTAGGCACCCATTTCTCTCTTAATTCATTGAGTTTGGTTAACCATCTCTCATTTTGTACATCATATTTATTCACCACTACTTCCCATGCCAACTCAAAATCTCTTCTGTTCATAGAGTTGTAAATGGCATCCATCAACGCCGCCTTAGCACCACATTGTTAAAGTGCATCTAGTTTACCAAGCTTGGTCGGTATTTTCTACATGATATGTCACAATCATAGATGATGCTCAGTATGAAGGAATACTTCTTGTATAACAGCCATTATCGTTAGGGATTGATTTGTTATATTGCCCTTTATGGCAATGCCACACATGCATTTCAACCAGGTCTTAAATAACCACATGTAATTTTCTTTAGATTTTGACGAGAGCAAACCACATCCCAATAAAATTGATTACTCACGATGGTTGATATCGACAAATAATGCAAAGGGTATGTCCTATTTGTTAGTTAAAGTGGTGTCAAATGAAACAATGTCGTCAAAGTACTTGTAAGCAACCTTAGACCTTGAATTAGCCCAAAAAATATTCTCGAATCTACTTATTAGATCCAAATTGAATGTGCTGAAAAAATTCTGGTTCTTTTGTTGCATTTCCATGAAATATTCATGAATGACTTCTGTGTCTCCAAAAATATATAAATGATACCAAACTAAGCAGAAATGATACCAAGACAAGATGATAAATAAAGCAATGACACTAAAATTATAATAAATAATACTAAAATCCAATATAATACAAAAATCATACAGAATGATATCAAATAATTAGATAATACGAAAAATGTAAGACCTGATATCAAAAATAAAATAAATGATACCAAACTTACAAAAATGATATCGAAGACAATATGATACCAAAAATGAAGAAATGATATCAATAATGGAATAAATGATACCAAACTTGCATAAATGATACTAAAAACCCCTATGATACAAAAATCATATAGAATGATATCTAATGACCAAATGATATGAAAAATGTAAGAAATGATATCAAACTTGCAGAAGTGATTCCAACTAACAAGATGATACCAAGCTTAAAGAAATATACCAAAGAAAAAGAAGGATACCAAAAATAAATGAAATAATACCAAAACTTTGCTAACAACACACGAGTGCAAATGAATGGTTCATGATTGAAAATGAGTGAAGGTCTTTAACTTAACCAAAGACAATCATAATACAATATAAGACTACCACGTTGTAGATTTTCTCGATATAGTAATAATAATATAATGTATTTTTTGAACTTTAATAATGACACAACAACTTTTAGAATCTACTTTTACATAAGCTTCCTCTATGCATTCTACCTTGCATCTTAAAATAAGATCTTACAGAAAAAGCTTTAAAACCTTAGAATCATTGGAATTTACTTTTATGTCCTGAGAACTTTTGGAATCTAGGGACTTTCTCAATACTTTCTACCTTAGATTTAAGGTTTTAAAAGTGCTTTAAAATCTTAAATCTAGAGGACAATTAACTGAAAAATAGGAGGAAACAAGTTGAATAAAGAAGAGGAGGAAGACAATAAAGAAGAAGAATAAAGAAGGCAAGTGAGAATGACCCTTGTATGAAAGTGGTGTCAACTAGATATGTTTTCCGCCAAGAAAATCAAATTTCCCCCTCAGTCGATTTTGCCTTGGTTTGCATGACATGCCACGTAGGGGGTGTAAGATTTTGGCATTTACAAAACTTTTCCCGAGAGAAAAGACACTCCCATCTTCCTTACCACAGACACAATTGTACTCTTTCTGTCAGCAGAAAACTCCCTTGCTCCTTCCACTACTATGTGGTTCTCCGAACTTCCACCACCGCCACCACCATAGCCGTCGCCGTCACCACCACAACCATCCTTTTGAAAACTGTCACCATTGTCATTGACCATGAACACCATCCTCCCCATGGCCACCATCAACATCGTCCGCCTTCCTCTTGTTCACAACCACGAGAACAATTTTCAGAACAAGAACAAAACAAATCTATGGGACTGCACTTTTCAGAACAAGTTTCAAAACATGTACTTTTCAGTTTTCACATATGCCTTATACGATTGGTGAAATTAGAAACTTTTAGAAACCCTTGAAGAAACCTGTGAACTCTAATCATGTAGAACATATACCCTTTAATTTTTGTATACTACCATTATTAAAAAAAAAAAAAAAACTTTTTTTTACTACATTTTCGGCATATCTCATCTCAAACAGAAGAAGGAAAGTGCTTGAAAGAAAAGAAAAGAAAAGCAGTTTAGCTTCTCAAGTAAAAGAAAAAGCAAGTAGCATATGGAAAAAGAAAGTGAGGATACTTTTTGTCGATGCTTTCTTTATTGTTTGATAGTGTTCCTTGTCCGATTATTGGAATCAAATGAAACATGTACAATCTAGTTTACTGTTTGATAGTGTTCCTTGTCCGATTATTGGTATGGGATACCAGGGCTGTTTCCTTCCACACATCCGATGACTGCTCCCACATTCTCCCATTCACGAAATTCTGTCACTCCAATATCATGACAGATTACCATGGTGCAGCAATGCCTACAACATTTCGTCTGCCTCCCAAACATAACTATCAATGGTCTATGCTTGTTGGAAGCCATGGAAACACCAATCAACAGTTATGTTATGTTCAGACATGCAGCTGTACTTTCACCTCTAATTAAGTCTTGGACAAGAGAGATCACTTCCCTCACTCCAACCTGCAACCACTGAACGACCTTCGTAGCTTACTATCTGCTTCTCCTTGTACCATGTTTTGTAATTACGTTGGATGAGTCTAGGGTTTTAGTGTATTTTGGATGCCGCTATTGATGGATCAACAGGTCGAGCTAATCATGTACTTCTCCATCAAAAAAAAAAAGAAAGAAAGAAGAAGAATGAGAATAAAAGAAATGGGATACGAAAAGAGAATGGGATCGAAGAAAAAAGAAACCCACAGACCAAGCAAGATAGAATCCTTCGAGATGAGGCAAACGAAAGGTGCTGGCGTGCATGGGGTCCTCTTCCTTTGCTCCTAAAACATATCTGTTCTTTTCTCCTCTAAGATTCCATTTCCTTTCGGCGACGGGATCAGGTGTTATCCCATGCGGATGATCCTGACCTGTAAGGCCGAAATTCCCAGAGGGAGATTGTGGTGACAATGCAAACTAGAAAAGTTTGAAGTCTTCTTTTTCTTTCTCCACAGATGCTCTGCCAATGCCATACGTGTGGGGAATACACGCAGTGTGTAGTCATTCACGGCTTGATGTGGTCTTGATTTAGAGCTATCCGTCTGAAATGGCTAAGTGCCTACTGTATTCATGGCATGATGTGGTCTTCATATTATTTTATTTTTTTATACATGTTAGTTGGTTGATCTTCATATTATGTGCTAGGGCCTAGGGCAAACCTATCACACTCCCAATCAACCTCAGGTGTAAAGTCACATTATGACTTAATGATGTCATGATGGCTAACTTATGACTTTGTTCGTCTGCCTTTTCGTTTTTCAGCAACAAAACACGTACGTGCCTCTATGCCGGATCACCAATCGTTGTTGAATTTTTTTAATGCACTAAGATCCTCTAAACTCATTACTACTTTCTTTCTAATTCAGATATCATCCGACTCTGGAATAAATTTTCTACGGATTCAAATCTTATCCGGCTTCGAAATTCGAATTGATTTTTTTATTTTAAACCCTAGTCCCTAAACATATAATAGAAGAAAAAAATTCCTAATTTGAATTATGTTAATGACTAAAATTGTTACAAGTGTTAGTGCGTAACTGTGTTTTTAAAATGTAGATATGTATGATTATTTGAAATATTAGTTTGAATTATATGTCTAATAAGGTATATGCAATGTTAAGTTGTTAATAGTTGTACAAATACGTCTTTTTTGTTTCGTATTTTCAGATGCAGCTACGGATAATCTGAACTGATATCTCATAATTCCGAATTCGGTTTTGTTTTTTTTTTTGAAATTTATCGGATAAAGAAAATGGAATTCGAATTGGACCCGAATTTTTTCGAATTCTAATAATATCCAACTATTTCGGATTCAGAATCGAATCGGATTTTGGATATCAAACATCCGTTTACAACCTAACATGAGTCTGCAGTTTAGCTTTAGCTATAATGCTGTCCTCAAAGTGCAAAACCTTATATTCTAGCCCTTCATTAAGTTATTTCTAGTTGTTTCTTGATTAGAAAGTAGAAGAAACTTTTTATGAATAGACTATTATCCAAATATTATCAAAAAATAAGTTGAAGAAACTTTATTTGAACATTTTCTGAAAAGGCATAGATCCGTATGCTTATCTATACCCTGATTGTTGTTTGACTGTAATCTTTGCAAGGTCCTTGTGAGGTTATAAGACATAAACCTAGCTTTGTCTGAAATTCATAATTACAAGTACTACAATGAACTGTTTGGTTGGGGATTGGAGATATGTTACAGAGCCTCAAAGAGAAAGATAAAAGTTTAATTCTCATATTGGGTTCGAAAGTTAGGATGAATTTGGAGAGGAATTTTACATTTAAAATATGGTTTTTACAAGTAGAGTGGTTTGGAGAGAAAGCTAAATTCAATTAAAATAATTATTTATATTTGTTAAAACATCTCTAAAAAAAAAGTAATGTGGTAGATCCACTAATACTTTAATAAAGGATATAATGCTAATGTGATCTTATTCACTTTCTTTCCCTCAATTCTTTATTTTTGTCTATCCAAACAAGGTGATATAACATAACTTCTTGTCCGAAGATTCAAATCATTGCAGCTAGTGATACCAATATCAGTCATCCTAGGGTAAGCGAATATTCACAAACCAAGCTCAATCCTATTTGATACAATGAGTGAGGTACAACCAAATTCGGTTTTAAAGTCTGTTTGGTAGAATTTTTCGACAATTTTTGAACATATAGCTTTTTCATAGAAACTACAATAATCCAACAGCTCTACCAAACACTACCAACTTCTTAGAAGATGTAGCTTTTGGAACAGGGACTCCTTAACATTTCTAGAAGTTGGAGCATGACAACTTCTAGACAGAAGTTAGTTTCTATACTTGAATTAAAAAGTTAAAGTTCTTCCAAACAGACCCTTAAGATCAGTAGAATCTACTCTTTGGCTTCAATAAACAAATTAAAAATGAAAAATAATTTTGTTTTTGTTTTCAATTTGGAGTAGTGTCACACTCTCACAATTATTTCTTCTTTGCCATTAAGAACAAGTATTTATTAGTTTTCTAGTATATACATAAAAAAGAATAGTTTTTGTATTAATACCTTCCTTGAAACCACTATTATCGTCAATATCCCCCTTAAAATGAAAACTATGTTAATATCCTCCTTGGACCAATAAATTACTACAAATACTCCTATCGTTTGTTTCCTTTTGCTTCCATTACCTATTTGTAGCTCAACCAAGGTTATAAACGGATTAAGTTAGGATAGGTCAAAATTCTACTCTTACCCTTACCCACAAAGTAAAGGGTCAAGTAACTAGTTATTGTTGCCCACGATATAATGAGTTGACTCAAAGGTAGAATAGGTTGACCTACAGGTAAATGGATTATAGGTAGAAAATATCTCTACCCTTGCCCATTCCAAAGTGGGTCGGGTTGATATAGGTGAATAGGTCATACGCAACCCACTTACAACCCTAACCTCAACTAGGACTTACAGAAATTACTAGCTTATTGTTTGTGAAATATACACGCTTACTACTAACATAAAACTTTTCCTTTTCTAAGTGATCCCTATAAGATGGGAACGAAAAGAACAAGAGAGGGAAGAAATGAAGATGCAGGAAGAGAATAGAACATATTAAGGAAAAAGGGTTGGGTAATAGGTCTTTTCAAAGGTAGGTAACCATTACATTTAATGTCATTGAGGTTAAATCTAATCAAAGTGTATTCACAACAATAGGAAAGGAAAATGTTGACATAGTTTTCATTATAAAGTAGGTATTAACATTAATAATAGTTGTAAGGAGGACATAAAAAATCCAAAAAGGAAAAGGCTAAATTTTAGTGTATGGTTCATAATTAAGTCTTTCATATCATACAATGAAACAAAAGCTCACTTTATTCAAGGAGGGGGTGGGTTTACTAGTGTACCATCCACAATTAATGGTCAAAAATACATATCTGCCATTGCAAATTTTTAAAATTCAGGTATATCATTGGACCTTCTTTTTTGTACATATAGGCCATCATTGTCACTTGATGGGTTAAGAAGCAAACCCAAGTGCGTAAAAAGACTAACTTGACCCTACCCTTACCTTCATCATCACCTTCACCCTAAACCCCAAAGCATAACATCTCTTTGTTGGTGTCCTTTGGTTTCCAATCTTCTCTTCTCTCTCTTCGATCTCTCCTCCCCTCTCTTTCAACATCGTCGCTCCTTCTCTAAGTGGATCACCATTCACATCCTCCTTTTATGGTGCTGGCTAAGTGAAGAGGCTCATGACTCAATGGTGGTGATGGGAATGTGTTGACTTTTCACAATGTCAACAACCAAGGTGGAGAGGAAGTGAGGAGGGGAAGTAGAGGTTGGCAAAGCAGTGCTTGCCATTGTCGATCAAGGTGTACCCTCTACGCGATGAGAAAATGGGTCAAATTCTACAAGATTAAAAACATATGGTACTTAAGAAATGATGGAATTGGAACATGTGTCCATGGTGGGAAGGAGGCCATCATCGACTAGGGAGGGTTGGGGTTTAGGTTTTAGTTTGGGTGTTGGAGAGGGTAGAAATGAGAAAAAAGTTTAAAAGTTCTCAATGTCATTGAATATTCCATTAATGTTAATTCAGAAACAAAATCAATCGTATATGTATACAAAAAAAAGAAGATCCAATGATATACCTAAATTTTCGAAATTTACAGTGGGAGATCCATATTTTGAACCATTTTGGATCGTGTTAACTGTGATTCCCTCCTTTATTCGGAGGGCTATAGAAAGAAAGACCTAATTGATGTTACTAAGGTGAAGATCACAACAATTAGTGTTGAAGGCACAAGTAATTACATTGCTTCAATCCACACATCAAGAGAACCTCTAGTCGTTCCTATCGTTGGAATTGGAGGAGTTGGAAAGACCACTCCTGCTCAACCAGTCTTTAATGATACAAATATCAAGGAACACTTCGACATGAAGATGCAGCAGTGTGTCTCAAATGATTTTGACAAGAAAAGACTCCTCACGGAAATTATAGTCTGCTTGTTCTCAAAAGGCAGAAGGGAGATACGACGCTAGTGATTACAAAGAACTGCGATGTGCTCCAGAACAGGCTCAAAACTCATTTGATTGGGTAAAAATGTTTTTTCGCTTGTTTTAGATTATGTATGGGGAGAAAGGAAGTGGAAATCTGGTAGCTTTTAGGAACAAGAAGGTTGCGAAGTTCATGTCCTCAATGGAACCACTTGAATTGGACGGTTTATCAGATGGTGAGATATGGGCTTTGTTTCAAGGTGGCCATTTTACAATTGGCGGACATATTGTAAAAAATACTAGAAGGTTCACCATTAGCAGCTAAGACAGTGGCACGTCTCTAACATTGGGACGACATCTTGAGTAGTGAAATTTGGAAACTACAACAGAGCGACAGTGATAATATGCAAAACGTTTATCAAGATATGAAATTATCTGAAGTGAGGCATTTGTCAAAATATGGCAATATTATGACAAATCTGGCACTAAGTTCAACCTTAGTCGTGACCTTAGCGAAATACAAATGGAAGCAAAACGATCGCATTTGTCGTATGTAAGTTACAATATGATCAAGGAACTCCCAAGTTTTATTCATCAGTTGAAGCGTCTGCATTACTTGAATTTGTCTTCCACACCCAAAAAAAAAAAAATTGTTACCAGAATCCTTCTACACTCACCACGTCTTCAAGCATTGCTAGTCGACTGTTGCCGCCCATTTCTGAACCACCGATGGGAATGAATGAAGTCGTAAACTTGCAACAACTTATGATAGATGATAATTTAGCATCAAATACTATGGAAATTGGAAAACTACATTTTCTTCAAGGATCAGACTTTCACGTCTTACAGAATACGGATGACACAGAAATGGAGTTGAGGAACATGACTGGGATTCATGAACCCTGTCTGCATCTTGGGCATTGAGAGTTAGCTCAGGGACGATTGATTGACAAGGAGGACCTGAAATGTGATGCCAATTCTTCAAAGCAGCAACGACGGACAGGCACTTGAAGGCCTACGATCTGGGAAGTGCATTAAACAACTGTACATTCTGCCTACTGCTACAGATTTCAGGATGTAGTAGTTCTTTGGTCTTCTTTGTTAGTGGGTTTACCAGCTACACAAACGATGGAAGGACCGATGACGTCTTGCCATTCTATTGGTGTATGTTGTGCAGAGATTAATAAATTGACGCACATTTCCTATTCCATAGTCTGATGCAAAAAAAAAAAAAAAAACACATTGCCAGTGCCTCATAGTGATTCAGCTTTTCTGCTCAGTACTCACCTCCTCGACATTGACGGGGGATGGCATTGCTCAGCATCCATCAAGTAAAAATTATAGGGGTATATGCACCTGCTAGTTGTATTAAATGTCCTAATCCCTCCCTGAAAGATAAAAAAACCTGATTAGAGAAAATACCACAGGACAACAATAAGGTACATTCAGTCTCCACAATTCACCTCACAGTCTCTGCTTTCATCGATGGATTTAACCATCGAGAGCTTAGACTTGTGCTCCCTGGCCCTCTTTCTTGGATATTTCAGGTTCTAAATCATGTGACATTCAAGGTGCTGCCTATCATACTACAGGTTTTTAATTCTCCACCTGTTGACTGATTCCTCTCAAACATCATGCATATTTGATAGTTTGATGCTAAAGGAGCAGGGCAAAATGCTGAAGGAGCAGGCCAAGATGTTTACGTCCCACATGTAATTGTTTGCATGAAGATGCTTGCAAGATATTGATGGATTTGAGGACAAATCTCGCTCTTTAATTGGTGCAAGCTGTTCTACCACTCTTATCAAATTGAAAATGGCACCACTAGTTATCTTTATTAAGTCCTTTTCTTTTATATCCTTTCTAGAGAGAAAAAGAACCAAGTTTAGATGATTTACAGTTTCCTACATTAAACAAAGGATACCAACAAATATCTATCTACTATATACTATTTGTTTAGAAGAGAAAAAGAGAAGAAATAGGTGAGAGTAGAATTTTCCTTTTTCAGTTTTATCTTTTTTAGAAATTTTCTATTCTTTAATTTCATTACATGGAGTCCACTTATTTCAACAATCATTTTAATTTAAATCTCATTATGTGGATCCATTAATTCCATTTATGTAGGATCTATTTAATATTAATCTCATTATGTAGGGTCTATCTATTTTATTTGTAATCATATATTTATTTTTTATTCTAATGAATAACTACCTTTTAAATTTCTTATTCATGTGGGTCTACCATATACAATTAGTTTAGGAGAAAAAAAATGAAGAAATAGGCTAAAAGCAATAAGGATGTTGAATCCCCTTTTCTTTTCATTTTTCCATTTATTTTATTTTTTTTAATTTAGCTAAATGCTCTTCTCAAACCATATAAATATTCACATTCACATGTTTTGTATTTTCTCTCTCTCTTTTTTAATCTTCCTATGCAATGTGCATCACGTAGAGTTTTTTGCATGTAGATTATCTATTCAATATTTGTGTGTATATCTGCTTTCAAGTGAAATATCCGTCATGACACCTGTCACAATAGTCTAATTAACAATCTTAACAATTCCTTACTAATCATCAATTACAAGGTATAATTTAAAATAAACAATAACTAAACATACTATCCCAAGAATCTGTAGTGTGTGGTACGTAACTCCGTCTATATGTACTAAGAAATGAAACTATCGTTAATCTATACTTGCAAAACTCAAAAATAAGCACACGTGAATAACTACAAAAAAAAACCATCTAACACGCACTCCATTATAAAACCAAATACCTGCAGAAAAATTCAAGAACTCAAGAAAACAAACATGGAAGGCGAACGTGCGTCCACAATGTACAAGAGTCAAATCTGTGGTTCAACTCATAACAGATGTGAGGTTCATCTCAAGAACTACAAACACAGATAGAACACAAAAACCACTTAGAAGAATGCAAAAATCTCTAATCATGTATCACCCAAAAATCTCAAAGCTTTCAAGTACAAAAGTTACCAAAAAAACATGATGCATTCAATCTATATGACATGCATCAAAAGATCGTATCAAAAACTGTTGAACAATACAACTCAATCACACTAAAACTTGTCGTATTGTCTAGCACCATGCAACCGACACTAGTCCACAAGTAATCATCAAAGTACATTGTACTGTTACGAACGAGCCATCCTACAAGGAGACCACTTATCCCGAGTCCTACCTTTGACGAACCCTCAAACACTGTTAACTATAAAACGGCACCAGAAACAAAATACGTGCATATTTCGTTCTAGCTAACAACATAGAATCTACCTTTTCAACATCCAAAATTTCAATACCTGGGTCAACTAGAGTCTTATACCTCTTGACCCTATCAGCACCTATCACTCGAGTTTTATCCTTCAATCTCATGATTGATTATTTATAGATATCATACCCTTTGAATCTGCCATTGCAATTCCTACAATCTTTTGATTTCTAAACCTCAATCTAGACTATATGTCCAACTACCCAAGAATATTATCATATCCACTAATCCCATCAACATAATCCTTTAACTTATTCATCCTTAAAACAACTCAACGGTAAAATCTTTCAAAATTATTTCATCATTTTCCAAATCACTTTGAAAGCATTTAAAATTATTCAAAACACCATGTCAAACACAAACTGAAACAAGCCACAGCTTCTTACCATCCAAGGCGTAAACACATGATCTATATGCATGGTCAAAACGTGCGAAACCTTCTGGATGACTCTGGCATCTCACAAAGTACCCAACATAGACCAAAATTGCACTTGGATTTCCACTCAAACCTCCAGCATGCTGCAACAAAAATCACAAGAGCAAAAAAAATACATTTAAGCTTTCAAGGAAAAATAGGATAGTATGGAAAACTAAAATGAAGATATACCCACTCAAAGCGACATACAACTCAATAAATTATGTATGATAAACCAAAATCAAGATATCAAAATCATGTATCCAACGCATCCAAAATCATTGAAAATCGACATCTAAAATTCAACATATAATCAAATAAAGACAACATGATTATATAGTAAACTGGATTACAGTAAGCTTACAGTAAACCCAATAATCCTTATTAACAACATGAATTTCATTAATAAACTCAAAAATTCACTCACGAGTCACGATTCATGTACCAACATGCAACCAAAACTACAAATCAAATTCCCAAACTAAAATTCTACATAGTGTGTGTATCTTGAAGAAGAATACACACAAACCCGTAAAAACTCAATGAACCCAACAACCTTGCCGATAGTCCACGTTCGCTAGAGTTTCAATCATAGCCGCCTTCCTTCTTCTAAACATGACTACGCTACTAAATTCTAAATCTAGGGTTTAGATGAAATTTATGTAAATTTCAGATGTTGCGATTCAATTTCTCTGTCTTCTCATGCTTTAATGTCATGATTACTTAGGCTAAATGTCTATCATATGAATCTCTATTATATCGATAAACTTTAATAGACTAATATTAATTATATCTTTTTAGTCTATACTTAAGAAAGAATAATTGAGGATCATATGCATAATCTTAAATTTAGTGTATACCATTTGATTTAGGTCCGTTTGGTAATGATTATTAGAATCAGCTTATGAAAAAAAGTGCTTATTCCTGAAAAGCTGAACCAAACAATTTTTTTAAGCTAGATTATTTCATTAAGTTAGTTTTTTGTTTGTGCATAAAAGTTGTCAAATAAATTGATTATAAAAAAACTGTAAGGACTAACTTTTTTAAAAACACTGCTTTTGAGAATAATCTGTTTTTCCATAAACGTTACCAAACGCTACCTTAGTTTAATTTGTGTGTTCTTATCTAGTACTTGATATTTTATGGTGTATTGCATCTAGATTATAATTGTAGTATAAAAATCATTGAATTAAACTATTTAAATTAGGAAAAAAAATTAGAGAGAATTTAATCATGGATCTTATATTTCCATGAATGGATTTGAAAACTCTAGTTCTATCTTCCTCTTAAACATCTTATATTTTTCTTGCTTTCATCTTCAATCTCTAAGGTATTTACTAAAATTTCTCAAGTTTTTGTGATTTTTGTTCATATTATTGACATATGTGTCGATTTTACTCTCCTGTGCTCATTTTTATATGATTAATCTTGTGAAATTTTGTTTGTTATTTAATTTTTTCAAAATTCAGATGTCGATTGTGCTCTTTTATATTGATCTTTTTGTGGTTTCTCCATTTTTTTTTCTTCAATTTTGTTGATGTATTGTTTGATTTTGCCCTGTTCATTGATTTTAATATGATTTTAGACATTGATTTTTGTTTTTGTTCTTTTTTTTAAATCAGAATGATATGCCAAATTCTCAAATTCTTAATGTCTTAACAATTGATATTTGATAATTGATATTTGATAATAATATTGTTGTTGACACTTAACACTTAACACTTAACAACCTGTTGTTTACTTGTTTTCTTTGTTTTTCATTTATTATGATAAATGATTCATAAGATGTCAATGATCCAAGATGGAAGTATGCAAGGTGGCCAACTCTTGACAGTAAGAATACAATGCAATACCTACTTTGTAGAAAGATTTTCAAATGTGATATTAAATAAGGAGCATTCAATTGAAGGCTTCCCTAATGTTAGTAAATGCCTCGAGACAACAACAGTCATTCCAACGAAATGTTGAAGTGGTTCAACAGAGGAAAAAAGAGGAAGCCCAACATTGCATTTAGTGCTCTATCAAAAGGAATTGATGGAAGTAACACTATGCTTATTGAGTCTACTACCACACATCCAGAGAAGAAGGTAATTGCATCTTCAAGTAGTGCAACTACGAAACCAGCTGCCCCAACTAGAAAATCTTCGCACCTTTGTTGTCGAAAGAAGACAACGAAAAGACAACAACAAACAATAATTGAAGACCGCTTCAAGAAGAAAGCAAAAGAGTGAATTGTTGAATTCTTCACGGATGCCCTATATGAGTGTGGATTGTCTTTCAACATAGTCAACAAGTTAACAGTTGAAGTACTTTGTAAGGCTATTGGACGCTATGGAAGAGAACAAGCTGCCTTCCTTTCATCAAGTAAGGAAGCCACTATTGGAGAAGAAATTCAATGATGTGGTAGAAATAAGAAGAGAATTTAAGGTACATTAGAAAAAAAATATGATATTACTCTCATGTCTGAGGGATGGATAGGCCGACAACAAAGGAGAATGATCAACTTCTTAGTGAATTGTCTAGAAGGTACTTTTTACTTATATTCTATTGATGCTTCAGGACACAAGAAGACTGAAGATTATTTGTTAAGACTCATTTAGGATGCAATCTTTCAAGAAGAACATGTGGTACAGACGTGCACAAATAATGCATTAAATTATGTTCTTGTAAGGAAAAAGTTGATAAAGAAGAATAATAAAATATTTTAGACTCCTTATGTAATACATTACATTGATCTCATGCTTGACAACATTAGAAAATTGTCAAAATTCAGGAAATTAATAGCCATGAAAAGGAATATCACATCCTTTATCTATCTTCACACTCATCTCCATGATGTATTCACTACAAAGTCTAATGGAAAAGAACGTATTAGATATGGTGTTACAAGATTTGCTACTTCAAATCTCACACTTCATAGCATGAATCACGTAAAGAGTAGAACGAGTCTAGTTGGGTGAAAACTATTCAAGGCACACAAGTCATGAATGCAGTACTTTCCACATATTTCTATAATATATGAGAAAATTGCCTAAGAGCTTCTCAACCCCTTATAATTTTGTAGAAATTGATTGATTGTGACGAGAAGTCGATTATGGGTTACCTCACACATGCATTCAGTTACACCAAAATATCAATTAAAGATCATTTTGATAATAACGAGAGTGAATACAATCCTATTTGTATATTGTTGAGAAGTATTGGACTTTGCACTTTGATGATCGTCCTCTACTTGGTGTCGGAGCATTTCTAAATCCTATAGTCTACTACAAAGAAAGAAAAGAAAATAATTCCCCGTTTGTTGATTTCTATGATACTACATTTTAAGAATGCGTGAAACGAATGGTCAAGGATCATAAAAACGGAATGAAATTATGTTGAGTGTTGATTCTTACAAGCAAAGAATAGGAAGATTCGGTAATAAAATGGCAAAGGATACAATTGTCTTGCAATAACCAAGTGTTTTTTACTTTCTTATTTCTTACTTTGTTGCATAATTTAATTTTTAAGATAAGTGACTTGATCATATTTTCCTCCTTAGACATTATACATCAGACCACTTATTTACACGCATCTCAACAAAATGGTGTTACTAAATGCAAGCACAAATATATCTTATATGTCATGTGCACTATTATATCGCAAATGCATGTTCCAAAATACTTGTGTTCTGATACTATTCTTACAACTTCCTATCTAATAAATAGGATACCATCTACCTCTTTAAGAGGTGAGGTTCCTCTTCAACGTCTTTGACCAGATGCTGAGCTTTTCACTTTATCTCTTAGGATTTTTGAGTGTGTTGTCTTTGTCTAGGATCTCTCTCCTAGGCTTGACAAATTGTCTCCTAGGTCAATCATGTGTGTGTTTGTAGGTTACTCTGGGACTTAACGAGGTCATAGATGTTTTCATTCTCTCACTAGATAGTATTTTGTATCAATCGATGTCATTTTTTTTGAGTCTCAGTCATACTTTGATAGTACTATATCTAAGATCGAATGTCTCCCTTTACCGTTTGTGACTGAGCCATCTATCACAAGTGGAAATGACTCTTCTGTTGTGGACAAAAAGGTGTTACATCCTCTACTAGTATATCATTGCCACCAACACATACATCCACCTCCTCTGACAGAATCATCCTCCTCCACGAATGCAAATCAACTTCCAACTAGTTTCAACCTTCCAATTGTACTACGAAAGGATACACGTTCTTGCACTACTCATCTTATTTCCAATTTTCCTTCGTATGACTATCTTCACCCATCCTTTCGTAGTTTTGCCTTGTCCATTTCTTCTAAGTTTGTTCCCAAGAACTATCAGGGAACCTTCCTAATCCCTCATTAGAAGACAACCATGGATGAAGAAATAGCAACATTGATGTCTTGTAATACTTGAGAGTTAGTTACCCGTTTTACCGGAGTAAGCGTAGTCATCTGCAGATAGGTCTACACTGTAACGCACAAGGCGAATGGGACAGTTGATAAGTATAAAGCTAGATTGGTGGCTCGAGACTTCATTAGACATATAATGTCGACTATGCAAACTTTTTCACCAGTTGCCATATTGAATTCTATCAAGGTCACTTTGTTCATTGTCATAAATCAATCGTAAGAGATGTACCAATTGGTTATGAAAAATGTCTTCTTATATGATGATTTGATTGATTCGGTACTTATGGAGTAGCTTCTAGGATATGTTGCTCAAGCGGACGATAGAGTATGTAGGTTAAAGAAGGCTATTGATGGCCTAAAGTAAAGTCCTTGAACTTGATTTGAGAAGTTTAGTCAAATGTTCATGGTAGGTGGTTTTCAAAGATGCGTTGTCGATCATTCTATTTTCTACTAGAGCACTACCAATAGGTGTGTGATTTTAACAGTTTATGTCCATGATATTTTGTTGACAAGTAGTAATGCTACAGACATTGGAGAGACAAAAGAATATCTTAGGATACTTCTTCGCTAAAGACATGGAAAAACCACAAATACTCCCTAGACATTGGGTTTACATATGCTAATGAGAGGATGTCACTGTCTTAGAAGAAGTATGTTTTTGATCTTCTTCAAAAAACGGGACTTTTGAACTGCAAGTTAAAGAATACACTTATTAAACAGACACCACCCTTTTGGAACATCAGTTTAGATTTGTTAGAGAATCTTAGTAAACACAGACGACTAATTGGAAAACTCACATACTTGACAATGACATATCATATGCAGTCAGTCTACTCAATCAGTTCATGTATAAGCCTAAGAGAGTACAATGGAGTAGAGTCTTATGCATTCTAACCTATGTTAATGGTACACCAGGAAAGGGTCTGGTTAATAGGAATGGCCATCTAAGAATTGAGACTTATTCAGAGGTTATATTGGAGACAGAGGAGTTAGAAACTTCATATCAGACTTTTGTACATATGTGGAAGGTAATTTAGTCACCTCGTGTAGCAAAAGGCTGAATGTGGTCTCTAAATTAAATGCAGAGGCAAAGTATAGATCCATGACCCAGATAGCATACAAAATGATATAGATCAGGTCATTCTTGATGGAACTTGATTTTCCTGTTGAGATGACTGTCTATGTATTATGACAACTAACCTGTTATATTTATCGTCAATAATCCTATTTTTCATGAGTATACAAAACATATAGAAATTAACTGTCATTATGTGCGAAATATGACGATGAGAGGTGTAATTTCCACACCTTACACTCGATCCTCAAAACAGCTAGTTGACATATTTACGAATGGTTTAAGTGTCATAATATTTCAGACTCCATCTACTAAGTTGGGCATAATAAATATATATACTACAGTTTGAAGGAGAGTGTTAAAATTATATTATGTACTAGAGTCTTATTAGTTGAACGGATTATCGAATATCCATGTAACTTAGGATGTCTGAAAAATCCTATTTATATGTACTCTCATGATTATTAGTCAACAACAATTATTCTTTCATTTCAGCAGACCTCACATAGGTGAACCATGCATGCACTAGCTTTCTTTCTAGTGGGAAAAAGTGCTTTACGAAACCATCAACCATTTTATGTAGGATTGAGGGCAAAAACCCACTAGTTCTACTTTTCAATCTGTTATCTCCTAGTCTTCTTTTTGGGTAGATAATTTAGGTGGCTCTAGTCATGGTGGAGTAGCTTCCTCCAACTCAGTAAATATCAGGGACATACAAGCCTTTTGGGACACCAACCCTTCACTTGATCTTGATGACCCCCCAGCAATTAGCAGCAACCCTGCCACCATTGATGCAGTTCAAGCGGATGCTATTGCCATGCTTAAAGGTTTCAACCTTGAGGCAGACAATGGTCAAGTAAATGAATGAGGTCTCGAAGAGGAGGGTGATGCTAGTACCCCTTGATTTTTTACCTGTTGAGCTTGAGGACGATGCAAGCTGAGGCACCTCATTCCTCTATTCGTCCTTTTTTTGATAGCAACCCATTTTTAAATTCCTGACTTCTTGAAATCGGATTTGCTCAACTGCTGGGGTTACATCCCCACTTCTTTGATTCTGTTGTTGCTTTTAACTCTAGTTGATTGGTCCTCTGGTGTTTACACCACTTTTTTAATGGGCTTTTTCAATTTCTGTATTGACTTTTGTTCTTGATGGTAGCTCTCATAATAAAGCTTGTCAATGATATTATCAAACTACTATTTAAAATAGAAACCGTGTACGTATTCTTGTATTTGCCTTACCTTAGATTAATTTATATATTCATTATTGATAGGATGCCATTGTATTTGTAGTCTCTACTGCACATTTTCCATTATTTGAATTATAAGCTCCTTTAAGAGAAGCACATTCCATATTTCATCTTATAAGATATCAACCTTAACAAAGGAACCTAAGATAAAATGCAACAAACTCTTCCATGAAAGGAAGAACCAATGCATTTATGGAAAGGATATGCATATTTGACTGTTATCAAAATCGTCTAAATAGTGGAGTTATTCCCCCCATATAACACGAAAGGAATTGAATCTAATGGAAATTATGAAACCCCAATAATTTCACCAACTCTTTATTTCAAGGGAGCTTAATTAAAAGATGGACCCCAACTTAATCATTAATCTTTTAATTTTTCAACTTTAACTTTAGGTCCCAAGTCCTTCCTTCTCTCTTTCCTCCCATCGTCGCCCCTCTTTCTCTCCCTCCAATCTCTCTCCCCCTATCTCTCCCTCCCTCCCCCCTCTCACTTTCATAGCTTTCATAAGCTAACCATCTAGTGTCGACGTGGCCCCCACTAAGCACCACAATTAGACCATCAGCAACACCGTCACAACAACAAAAAATGACTACGTTTAGCAAGGTGGACTCTCAACTCCTAA
Organism: Posidonia australis; assembly: GCA_024699735.1. Lineage (NCBI taxonomy): Eukaryota > Viridiplantae > Streptophyta > Magnoliopsida > Alismatales > Posidoniaceae > Posidonia > Posidonia australis. The sequence continues at coordinate 19,180 of JAMKQA010016879.1, forward strand.
AACTCAAAAACCGTTACGATTAGGTAGAATCACTCAACTCTTGTGAAGAACTACCTCCACCCACTCCCTCGCTTCCTGCCTTGGCTACAGTTGTAGGAACGGAACTTAGATTCAGCAATGCTCCCGAGTGGCAAGCATTTGTTTACGGAAGCGACCTCGGTTGGGAGCTCGAGCGGCGAGAGCTTAGGGAGCAACAAGCTAAACACTACCAATGTCCCCACCAATCACCACAATGGATCACCAACATTATTGCTGCTAAGTACTACCACAACAACCAGTGAAGCCACCATTGTCGAATACCACCATGGACCATCAACATCGCCACTGAGTACTACTGCAACCATCCACCCTGATTCAGGTATATCATCCTATTTGTATGTTAATTCTTTTTACCAATCCAATGATATCTAAATCCTTGGTGCATTACTAGATTTCCTGAATTTGTAAATGCTTTGTCACATAGTATGGTTCTGGTAATAGTAGTTAATAAGAGTATAGTTATTGTAAACTTAGTTGTTGAGTCAAGTTATTATTAATCCTACCCAATCAGTTTTAAGGCAAGATACTTTTTTTCTATCTAACAATAGTTTCTCATCTTTGGAAATTGGTTAGTCCTTGTGTATTCGTAGGTAGCCTTTTTGAGATGTGAGTTTCACTACAAGAAAATAGGTCATTAACCATTGCTAAAATCGGTGACTAAAAACAAAAAAGTCGTGGCAATGTTACTTAGCCACAGCCTTTTGGTCATGGCAAGATCGATTCCTGAAAGGCCCATCCCTAAATTTTGGCCACGGCTTCATTTGACCATGGCTAAGATAGCCATGGATATTTAGTTGTGGCTAAATCCGTGGCAAACTACTTAACTATTCCTTTGTAAAGTTGTGGTGAAGGCCATGACTAAATCTATGACTAACTGTTTTATTTTTCCTTCTTTAAAGTAATGGCTAAGCTCACAACCACGGATATTGACTATGGCTAAATTTGAAAAATCATATAAATAATTTTTTAAATTAACCTATAAGTAAGAAACAATTAGTAAACAAATCAATATTTTTAAAGTAGAATTATACTAATTGATAACAAAATTTAACATTCACTGAAAAAATATGTTAAACATTCAAACGCATCAAAAAAGTAATATATGTGTGTTCTCATGTTAAAGCACAATTATAATATGAACTAAATCTTTCAAAAGAACATGCCAAAGTTTTAGAACTAGTTTAATCATTAATAATTGCAAACAAGCATCATCGTCATAGGGTTGGAGATCTTGCTTAACAAAGGATTGCCTATATAGAAACTATCATTTGAATCATTGCCTATATAGAAACCTATAATAAAACTAAGTTAGATAAAACACTAGTAGTACATTCTAAATTTTAGTTGAAAAAACTATTTTCAAGGTGTTGAGATGGAAAGAGAATACTATATTATCCATTAATACCAAAGGATTACAATCTTAACCAACAAGTAACCTAGTAAATGAATGACACAAAGTTCCAAATAATGATCCATTTACTCTAACACTCCCTCTTTAGTTGGAACATCTAACATACACAGTTTGTTACATAATGATTTTTTGTGTTCTTAGTAAAAAACTACATAACTTAAAATAAATGAAAGTAATAGTACTAGTAGATGTTGAAGCAGTAGTAGCAGCAAGTAATCACGTACAAACAAACCAAATTTGTAAATAAAATGACAATAAATTAACACAATCAACCTTCCGACTACACCATCATGATCCAAAGGTATAAGAGAAACATGAACAGCACGTGACTACATGTAAACGAACTAGATTTATAGGCAAAATGACAATAAATCGGCACAATCAACTTCCCAAACACACCATCATGATTCCGAGGTACAAGATAAACGTGACCACATACAAATAGAGATGGCAACAATAGTATTAAATCATGTTGACCATAAGACAGTAACACATTGTAATAGTAGCAAATCAGGAAAGTTTTGGACTTTCCTATAAATTAGAAACTTCATAGTTTTTGGTAAATTTTGCAATCTTAGAAGAATTTAAGACTTTTTTGCAAAATTTCAATTAAACCCTAGTCTTCTCTTTCTTTTTCTTTCTCCTTCTTTTCTGAGATCCATGGTACCAATAGAACCAAACCAAGATGCAATAGACGCTACTCCCCATCAACGACAGGAAGTCGACGAAGTTGGGCACTAGCAGCGCAACCAAGCCACACCCAACACCACCACAGCGCTATCAACCTAGCATAGGCAGCCGACTTCGACAGGATGTAGTCTAGCAAGAAGACAAGGGACACGACGTACCCAAAGCGACGTGCGAGCTTGAGGTCAATACTACCACACAAGGCACAGTCGACAACTAGGAAAGCCATCAAGCCACCTACGATAAGGAACACAAGCTTCCCAGTGCAGACGAACCCGTGGCGATGGATTACGACGATAGGAAGGAATTTTCACAAGGCCGGTCGCAACGGAGTAGCCTAAATCTAAGCTCGACGGTAGTTGAATAGGTCAGATCAGGGCTTCATGATGGCAGATAAGACTTTAGACAAGAACTAGAAAGAAGAGATTTTTCCGTAAATCTGCAGCATCGATGGTGGTGCTACAACAACAGTCCAATAGCAACAGCGACGGCTAGTGTTGCTCTTTCTCTCTCTTTCTTAAATCCTAGGCTCTAATACCATGTTGAGATGGGAAGAAAATACTATATTATTCATTAATACCAAAGGATTACAATATTAATCCATAAGTAACCGAGTAAATGGATAATACAAATATTCATATAGGGATCCATTTACTCTAATACAAGGAATATCATATCACAAATCTATGATGATCGATTTTTTAAAGAATATCCAACTCCAAATCTAACACAACACCATTTGACAATTTCAAGATGTAAAACAAGAAAGAAATTTGGAAAGTGAAATTTTTAAAAACTAACCTGAATGTTGAATTAGACTTGGCTACTTTGAGGTGTTCATATGACAAACCTTCCATCTCCAAGGAGGATAGATTTCTTGCATGTCCAATACTCTGAAAGATCAATATATGACAGAGTTTAGAACTAAAGGAAGTTCCCTAAGAGGGAGATCTTCCCCATATATAATGATTAACTGTCAATAAAGCATATCATTAAGGTTTGAAATAATTCATAGTAATCCTAGTTTAATCTCCTGCAGGTTCTAAACCATTAGAGTGAAGAAATAACTTTTCAGTAGGGGTTGTATTTCTTAAAAATGGGTGCCGCAAAAGCTCAGCAGCCACTGGGTGGGTTGATGGTTCACGCTGCAAGCACTGCCTTATAAAATCACAGCCTTCTATAGAGGGATTATTGGGAATTGCTGGCAGCTCCTTGCTGTTTCCAATCTTAAACATTTGGCAATATAAGCAGAGTATCACAATTTTCTTATTATTTGAATCCTAAAATTGCTGCAAACTGAAGAAAAAACATGTCAAAAGCAACAAGAGGGATTTGGAGCAAGTATGTAGTTAATTCAATAAGATTTCCATATAGATGACTTGTCAAAGACAATTATCAATAGTGATGCTCAAGTATATTTTAAAGAGCTTTTGTTGTTTAACAGGAGATTTCTTGGAACATTTTTAAAAAAAATAAATGAATCATTAATTAAATAAAAACAGGAGTAGGTTGATACAATACAACAAGAGCATGTAACAACTTTTGCAAATTGCAATACTACTTTACAAGATCTTTTTGTTTTTTAATTAGCATATTTTGTTTGTTACGAAATTCTTTTCTTCGTTTTCATCGTGTGTTTAGATCTGAGTATTCTTTTCAGTAAAATTGGACAACTGAATTTCAATACATATGAATTTGAAATCCTTGACCAAATTTGGTTCATGTATTGTGGCCTTGTTAGTCAAATGCTTCACGGAGATACATCGCATGTACGACTCTTATCCCATATTCAGTCAACATTAGCAGATAAATATCATCCTAAACAAAGAGAAAGTACTCCCAATTCAGATGGAAATCAGACAAACAACAAGAAAGAGAGCGTTCATGCATTCATCCTTTAAATTTGCTGTGCTAACATATATCTATTATAAACATGAAGCATGAAAGTTCCATCTTAATGTATATTTAGCTCTACGTGCTATGCTAATAGATGACCTGCAGAATGCAAGAAACCTTTCTGTAATTCCAGTTGCTTTTTCTTCACTAGACAAGTTCTTCTTCCTTGTTGGCTTCTTCAAGCTAGTGCAACCCTCCCACCATCAGTTTGATCTCCGTGATTAGCTCCTCTCAACAATTTTTCTCTTGTTTCCTCTTCTTTCTCTTCTTGCAACAATAACACAAATGTAATCTCTATCAGCAATCAGAAAACAACATTAATGTGCAATTGCTATATATAATATTACGTCTACGCATCATTACCTGTTCATAGATCCAATAAAATGTTCCATCTCACTGTCATAAAATGGGTCCTGAGCATTTCTCCCAGTCAATGTCTATTTGTTATAATTCACACAAGTTTGAAGTGTATCTGACAAGCATAAGTAGTGAGTTCATGACTTACGTTAGTAGATCCAAAGAAGCACCAGCTCCAGCAAGTGAACATAATGTACATTGTGTCTGTATGAGTAGTTTAAAATCAACTTCAAAAGTCTATTTTTCTCTAGAAATATTTAAATATAAAATAATTGAGGAAGAGGAAAGGGAGTGATCCATATACTAACAAATATTCTTCATTATTTCATCATTCAAGAGTAGACAATTAGGTTGTCTACGGATCAGATTGACCTAATTAACTAGCAGAAATAAGGTAGTTTTGAGGTCACACTGTCCTAATTAACTAGCAGAATTAAGAAGGAAGAAAGTGATACTAACCATATCTTAAAATGTGGGGTGCATTTAAAACATTTCATAGGTATAAAGATCCATGAAACTCATAGGCATTTTTCTTAAAAAATACAAGCAACCTGTAAATACAACAATAAGTGAAGTACGGTAAGTAAGTGAAGTACTCCTAGACACAAAAAGTAGGGAGAACGTTTGAACGAATATTCATTTATATTGAACTGAATCGAGATTGATAAGGAGTCATATAACAAGCACTTATCTGTTTTCTTTCAGTGTTGAATTTCACAATGTTTCTAAGAATTAAATTGTAAGAATGCACTCTGTTTTCTCCAATAGTGTTGGGATCTTATTCAAAAAACGGAGTTACTTAAAAAAAACGACCATGTCCACCAGATCAAAGTACTATGTCTGTAGAAATTTCTCCCCCAGCAACCTCCTGGTCTCAGCCTGGGAGAGGCATCAGGAGAACGGGACCCCGCAGCCGCACATGGCATTGAGGATGCGGAGGTCCGAGAGGGTGCCTCCGTGGTGGAGGGTGGCGGTGGAAGAAGGAGGTGCTGGTGAAGAACTCCACCCTCCGATCCGAGTCGTGGGTGCAGAGGACGCGTGGATGAAGGTGAAGAGGAGGAAAAGAGAAGAAGGAACGAGAAGAGGATGAGGGATTGCATAAAGAGGAGGAGATGGAAAGGAGAAAGAATAGGGCTTGCCGTTGCTGCTGCTGCTGCTGCTGCTGGAGAAGAGGTCGTCGAGGAGGTGAAGACGAGGCATCAGGTCGACGGAGTCGGACGGACGGGTTGAATAAAGGACGGAAAAAGAGGTTGGGAAATAAAGGTTTAAATTTTTTTATCTGGTTTCCCTTAAGATTCGAACCTGGAGCGTGACAATCTATCTCTCGTCAACTACGTTAAGAAAGTTGGCTAAAATAAAGGTTGAAGTGAAATTAATTTTTTATTAATTACTTATTAGAAATTTTTATAAGATTTATTAGAGTTTGACATATAGATATTTTTTTGTGTTTAAGTCCAAACCTTTTTTTATTAGTTATCTGATTACTCAATTATTAATTAAATTATTAGTTTATCTTTGACTAAAATTAGTTTATCTATCTTTTTCTAATACTAGTTCATCTTGAGTTGATAGTAGTTATTTTTTATCCAAGATTAGTTTATTATTTTATAATCTGGAGTGATCCATATATACATTTATCTTAACCACAGATGCATTGCATACTATAGAAGTATGTGAAAAATATGGATCGATCCTACAAAAAAGACTTATGCGAGTACGATAGTACAAGCTCTCTTCTCCTTACAAGATGGCAACGTTTTTTTTTTATAAACAGTATTCTATTTTTATATAATCCCAAAAACATAACATCATAAAGATAGAGTACTGAGAAAATATTACAGATTCTTAACTCCAGCTAATAAGGAACAAAATGACCAAAGTGCAGAAACATAAAAGAGTCTGAGAATAAAGGAGTTCCATCGGCCAATAGGAAATTAGCCATTACAAGGGATTTTCCTCCACGAGAGCAGAAGTTGATGCATTTTGTTCCCAATCTTGTTGGTCATTGTTTGGGACCAAAGGATCAATTTCCATATCTCTATTCTGCTGAAAAGACATAATGGAGTGTAGAACCTCATTTTTTTCAAAACCTGCACCCAAACACTCAATCCAGTAGTGAGTCAAGGAAATAATATCATTAACAATCATACTACTATTTCTGAGAAGATCCCTAAAAATTCTATTATTCCTTTCCTTTCAAATAGACCAAAGTAAAATTTGCACAAAAGTATGAGAACATATTAAAGGCATTTCAAATTTTAACACAGGTGGAATATGAAATAGATCTGCTATTGAGAGAATAACAGGGTACAAAGGGATAAGTGTAAAAGTATTCCATACGAAATAAGCAAAACGACAAGACGGCAACGTAACAATACAACTAAAAACATTGAAACGAGAACTCCCTTAACATTAAAGTGGGAGGCCACTTACAAGAAAAATTTGCAAGAGAATACATTAATCTGAATCATTAATCTTCAACATAGGATTCTACCACTACAAGACTCTTTATTGAGCCACAATGTAACTGACTAAGACTTAGCACTAGATGTACCAAGTGGTCGAATTTTGGTCCAATTTAGGCCAAGTGGCTAGCCACTATTGGCTTCTCATAATGATTCAACTGTCATGTAACCTTTTTGCCTTTGTGACCTCCATGTAAGGGTGCAAACGGATCAGATACAGTACGGATATGGTAGATATGGATGTTACCATATCCATATCCATTTTCAAAATGCGGATACAGATACGAATACGGATATCATACGGATAGGAAAATTACATATCCATATCCTCAAAAAACGGATACGAATACGGAACGGATAAAAACAACTCAGATATGGATAAAAACGGATATGAGATGATAATCAAACAAGTACCTAGATAATCAAATTATGTTAATGATAAGAAATCATCAACATTATATAAAAAAGGGCTGTTTTTACTTAAAAATTGGTGTCATGTAAAAGACATTTAAATGGAATTTAAATCTATTTTTCCCATTTTTTGAATAATGATTCTTGACTTCTTCTGCCTTTCAAAGTTGACCTGAGTCTTTACTAAAAAAGCCTTTCCGATCATTGCAAATGCTTTCATTAATAGATAGCAATGATTCTGGAATGAACATGGAATACTGAAGTTTTCTTTTTGATGTTAGGAATATTAAAGGGTTCACTAACTCTAAAACAACCAGTTAGTAATGCAACTAACAACATACAACTGCTTAAGAATTGGTGTTTGATTAAACAAGATTGGTTGTCAGTTGATTTATAAAAGG
>JAMKQA010016880.1:0-20929 GCA_024699735.1 Posidonia australis
ACTAAACACTTAAGAAAAATTCAGAATAAATGAAGAACTAGAATTTTTGAATCCATTCATGTAAATATAAATGCATGATTAAATCCACTCTATGTTTCTCAATTGATCTAAATAATTTAAATCAATGATTCTTATTGTAACAAGCATAATCTATATGTAATGCATCATAGATTATCAAATCAAGGAATAAAAATACAGAAATCAAATTAAATCAAATGACATATGATGGAATTGAGATTATATACACAACTCTTAATTAAATCTTCCTTAAGCATAGACTAAAAAAATGAAATCAATGTTAATCTATCAAAGTTTTTCGATTCATTGAATAATCTATGTAATATATATCTAACCTACATATTCATAGCATTAAGCATAAAGAGAAAACATAAAGCAATTTAATCATAACATATAATATTACATGAACTTCATATCAATCATAGATCTAGAAAATTAGTCATACATGATTACGTAAAACAATAAAATAAAAGAAGGAGAGAGAAGAAATAGAAGACATAATTAAATAAAAAAACTTTTATTAAAAGAAGCCTAAGATTACACTGATGATCTTCAGGATCTCCCAAAATAGAAGAAAAGAAAGTGAGTTTAAAACCTTGCTTCCTTGCTTGCTTCCTTCCTTCCTTGCTTAGGGATCCATAGATCTACATAAGGGATCCTTTTATTTACAAAGACTTGCATATGTCAGAGATAAATCTGAATACAAAATTTAATCTTGAATTTTGAATACAAGATATTTACAATTGAGAATCTTATCAAGTCAAAAATATCTGGTGCAAGTGCTTGGAAGGCGTCGGATCTGCATCTGAGTGTCTTGGAGGTGTTCATGTAATTTAGGATATTCTTTGACTTTTTCCACAGCTTGACTGATATTTTGCTAGTATTTAGACACATGGAAAATATGTGTTTAACCTCTTGACACAGCTCTAGAATTTTCCATACAAAAATCTCTTCTTTTTTGGCACAATTATTCTTTTTCTCTTTATTTTTCGTAGATTCTTTCTAAGTCCTCAAGTTCTGTAAAATTTACACAAAGTACCTTGAGTAATATTATTTATATACAAAATAGACAAATATGAGAATAAAATATGCATAAATTATAAGTTAATCATCTTGTTAGAATTTAGGTATCAAAATTTGAACCAAACACAACTTTAAGTGGCATTTATTATGTAGGAATGAAGACTGAAATAGGCCAATATGAAATGAATTTATTAGATTGAAATGGATTTTTTATGTTTGGTACAAAAAGTCAAAGAATATAGTCATTCTAGATGGGATAAAATTCACACTCAACAAGGAAGTTTCATTCTTTGATTAAATGCAAGGAATCCCATTCCATTCAAACCATGGAATAGGACACAAAAAGGGAACAAAAATCATGGGCACTTCAGGCATCGTCTTCCTCTCTCCTATTTTCTCCATCCGTAGGCATGCAAGCATTAAACGGACGTTGATCTACTGCCATCACCACCACTGCAAACCACCACTGCAAATGGATGGCGCTTCGAGACAAGGCGTTGCTACTCGTCAGGTGCCTCCATGGATATGGTTGTTGTTGCTGCATGTTGGTGCTACCAGTTTGCCTTGTCGCTTTCACTTTCAATGGTGACTTAGCTTTACCATTTGTTAGGTGTTGGCAATCTACTCTGCTGCTCGTTGGGTGCCTCCATGGTGCTCTTCTCTATCTCTCGTTAGCGTTAGTTTTTTTGGATTTTTTTTTTGCATTTTTGGTTGTTTATGCATAAAAAGGTAATTGTCTAATTGAGGAGGATGTACAAGTAAGAGTGGCAACGGATTAAGTCTAGGTTAGGTCTACTTATATCCAGACTCAGACCCAGATCCATCTTATTTCATGGGTCTGGATCTGGGTTCTAAAATCAAGACTCAGACCAATACCCATAAAGATAATAGGTCTGGGTCTGGATCTTAGGTCTAATGGGTCTTTCAACCTATTTTCATTTTTTTTAAAGAAAGTAGATTTTTAATTAAATTGAAAACATTGTAAATAAATGTGCTAAACAATTCTCTGTCATTACACATATATCATGAATACAATACAACCATAAATAAATATATAATATGAACAATATTATGAACCATTGATAATTAAACAACATATAAATAAATATATCTAACTTCAACAAACCGACTTTGTTAATATCCATACAATAATTCTATGTAAATGTGCATACACTACATAAATTATACACTTTAGAGAGAATGAGATTTAAGAGTAGAATAATATATATTATGTCTATAGTGTAAATATTATACATTAATCTTTATATTTAACGTATATATATTATATACAAATCGGGTCTATGGATCTGGGTATTTTTAGACCCAGACCCAATCTAGTAAATGAGCGGGTTTGGATCTACGGGTCCATGGGTCTTATTTTCAGGACCCAAACCTATACTTTAGGGTCCAGACCCGACCCATTGCCAGTCTTATGTACTAGTGAAATGAAAATCGTGTAAGTGATGGATGAGGGTTTCGACTTATCTGATAGGAGGTGAGGAATGCAATATAGCAATGGAATGGGAAAGAAGAAGAAGAAGAAGAAGAAGAAGAAGAAGAATAATAATGAGAAGAAATGCTATTTTCTATTTACTTCTATTTTGTTTATTATCAATAGTTTTGCAATTTCATATTAGACAAGTGCATCCACTTCATTTGTTTTTGGAATCATAATGAAATTGTTTGGTACAAGGTATTGATGGCAACCATTATTCCTTATACTTTGGTTAAATATTGAGGGCAAAATCTTATTATATACAATACATAATATAACTATTTAATTTATACTTTTCTCATTATTAATTTACTTTGTTCTCAAAAGTGGAAGGGTATTTTTGTCAAAATATAGGTTTAGTATTTCGTTTCAACTTCATTTTTGCATATCAAACAGTGGAAAGAAATTGCTTGTGATCAATTCTACTCTAATTTTTAATTACGTATCAAATATAGTAACAAAATAAAATTATTTCATTCAATTTCATTTAACTCTAATAATAATTTCATTTTAGAGTTCATCCCATTCTTACTTATTCTCAATTCCGCTCCAATACTATCATATTGAAGTTCAAATAACTAACTCTTGCAATGATTCAACCCATCAAATGCCTTAAAAGTAGGAGTGTTAGAAATCCGAAAACATTTGAAAATCTGTTCCAAATCTGCATTCAAAATCTCATATTTTTATCCGAAAAAATATTTGACAGAGTGAATTTGAATTCGAAAAAAAATTTGAATCGAATACGGATTTTGATACATTTGATTCGAAAATATTTGAATACAAAAACTTAATATAATTATTTTAAATTAATTTCTAGTTATGTATTCATATGAAACTTAAGTATCTAATTAATAATAAATAAAAACTTAAGTACTAAATCAAAATTCTTATACAAAACCCTCGTCATATTCCCTAACGCTCTAGTTTCTTTCTCATCTAACATCTCTCATTTGAGTCGACACCTACGCCCTATTTCCTATTCTTGCTAGGGCTCTTTCTCATCCGACGATTGCTCCCCCTCCTCCTCTGTATTGGACGAAGAAGGTTGCTTCTCTCCCTCCTCCTCCTCCTCATGGACAAAGGCGGCTTCTCCTCCTCCTCCTTTGCTCCTCCTTGGCCGACATCCGCTTCCCCTTCTCCTTCTCTACTCTTCACTGGACGACAATCACTTCCCCTCCTGCTCCCTTATATCGAGCTTGTAGCTTGTTGATAGTGTTTAACCAAGTTGCTGATTATTAAACATGTGTGATGTTCTATTATGATTTCTATGTGATAATCTGTTTAACCAAGTTGCTAATTATTGAGCATGTGTTAATGTTAATTATTAAGCAAGTTTTAAACAAGGTTTTATTGTAGCATGTGTTAATACTTATATTTCGGATATGGATTATATTGTTGATTAATGCTATTATTTGGGGTTTATTATTTACAGGTTTATAATATTTATATTTCGGATATTTTGGATACAAATGTATTTGTATGAATGTTAATTTGGTTGAATTTAATTAATATCTGAATTTGAATGCATCTAATAAATTTAGATATAGATGTCAAAATTAACAACCATTTAGATACAGATACGAATTTGAATGTAGATGAAAATTCTCGAATTTCAATTAGAATATTGACAGATTTGCTTTGTATTTACTTCATTTGTATTCCTATTTAAAATTAACTTGTCAAATCAATCAATGTCAATGCAAAGTAGTTGACATAAGTGTTTTTGATGGTTTTTTTAAATATTTTTAATATACATAATTTTTTTAGAAATTTTACTTATAGATCTTAAACATAATTGCTATATACTTTTCATATTTCTTTCCTTTTTTAGTGATAGCCACTTATTTTATAAGATGGTAGATGCCTCACATTCTCATGATAATGACTCGTCCTTCCAATATTTTGTCCGATTGCAATTAGGTTACCATTTTGCACAACTTCTTCAACTTTGTCATGAGAAAAATACAACTATACCATCAACAATCTCAAATATTACACAGATAACATTTAAATTGAAAAACTATCATTGATATCATCAATTTCCTATTATTAAATACACAATTCTCATTATCGTCAAATGTTTGGTTAAAAAATGACAATGAAGAGTTAAAATCTAATCTAAGGATATGAAATGATTAACTTACCCTTACAAAAAACAAAGAAGGAAAAGAATAGTAGAAGGAGAGAGAAGTTGCAAGTACAGGAGAAGAAGATGGAGAAGTTACGTTTAAAAAGGGAAAAGAAACATTTTACAGGTATATTTAACTAGTGGACAAGAAGATAGGAAAGTAAAATATATTTAAAAACTAGCGGCATTAGGGTACATTTTATTTATTTTAACTTAGAAACTAATGCATTTAAACTCAATGGAATTTGTATATTTAAAAATAAAGATTTAATGGTATTTTTTTTTTTCAATTTAAGTGGTATTCACATAATATTTGAGATAGTAGATGGTATAATTGTGTTTTCCTCATGGTTTAGAAAATCATACTTTGGGAACATGCTCCAAGTATATGCCTCAAAATAGAATATGCCACTGGAATAATTTATAATCAAATGTTGATGTAAAAGGCATTAAAAATAATAAAACATTTATAACTTTAAGTTGACCTCATTTTGGGGAAAAAATAACAATAAGCATCCAAACGACAACATCTCTTTGGATCTATATAGTTTAAAGGTTTTACAAAACCAACATGAATCCACCCATGGTTTTGATTTTTATTCTAGTTGGAGATGTCACATTGAGGTTGTTCATCTCCGACTTCCCCTTAAAACATCAACAAGAGTTGAACCATTCCACTAAAACACACAAAAAATCTTCCAGAACTTGTATCAAGGGAACGTCTTGTTCCTTTGTCCATAAGTTAATGACGAATTGATTGTTGATGGTTAATAGTGATGTGACGATGAACTCTATTTTGTTGGTTCGGATGGATTATAAGCTAACATTACAAGGTCAAGCAACCCTTGTTTTCATGAGTAAGTCGTAACTATGTGCTAACCGTGATTAAATTGGTCATAATCTTATAAATAAATAAAAATTCGATAAGTCTTCTTGATACAACGAATCGACTAAGGTAGTATTTTGGTAACGTCTACGGAAAAATAGATTATTTTCTTAAGCAACAATTTTGAAAAAGTTAGTCTCCATAATTTTTCTAAAATTAACGTTTTTGAAGGCTTCAAATAAGGAGTTGAAGTATTGAAATAATCTGTTGTAAAAAAAAGGAAAAAAAAAAGTTTGATTCAACGTGTTTTTATTTTAAAAAAATGATCTTAATAATTGTTATTAAACGAATCCTAAATTAGCATGGAATTTGTGGTAAACATATAAAAAACCCTAATCACATGTCATTCGGGTCCCATTGATTATGGCACACATGTGGGTCACGGTTGGATCGTCTATTGGTCCGACGGCAAAAACAAGCACATCATGGGCCCCCCATCGACGGTCGGTTCAAGTAATGCACCACGACGGCGAAATGTTTCAAGTCAAGATAATATATGATAAATTAGACAACTAAATCCAGCTTTGTGGATTGAGATATCGTGCGGTAATGTGGTGCTACACCCACCGTCTACTTGGGCTTAAACAACTTTCTTCCTTTTGGATTGTTTATGGTAAGCACTTTTGTTTTCTATCGATTTTGGCTTGTACATGGAACAGTAACCATGCAATCAAAAAAAGTTCCAGCGATTGTAAACCAGTACACATTACATGAGTAGATTAGAAATGGAAAATTTAGGATGGAACCCTGGAATGGAAAGAAATGACAGAGAAGCCAACTTACTTGTGGTTCTTTTTGTGACATTATAATAATGCAATAAATACCCATTGACTTTGATGGCGGATAAAATAACAGAGCTCATCATTAATTGTGCCATCTGAGCATGCTGCCTGCTATGACCAAACGTGGTGATAATTATTCTCATTTAGGAGCAACCTTTCGATATTCAGTTGGTGATATACTGATATGACATCGGGAACATGGTAGTGTATTTCAAGAAAATTCCAAGGTAGTGTATTATCTTGTAAAGTTATAATTATCTAGTAGTAATTATATATATATTTTTTAATTTATAATAAAAAATAACATCATCCGTTATGTTGAAATGAGTAGTAAAAATTAAATGTTTTCGATATTCACTAAAATATTTTGCACTGATGTGTGTACCATAGACAGACACCTATATTTTAAACATTCTACTGGAATGTAAAATTTAAAAATGACCAGTTCCAAGGGAAGTTAAATTAGAATATGTTACGGGAAAATTTCAAATGTCCAAAATTAGTTAGAATCCAGTTTTTGACATAAAATTTGAAGAAGTTCAGAGTTTTTATTTTCCTTGTCCTATAGCACATCAAGTAAGATCTTGTTTTGGTCGTTAGTGGGAAATTTAAAATTTGAGTTTATTTATTTTGACTATTCTATAATTTGTTATTCTATTTCTTATAAATGTAAAAATATAATCAAAAAAAAAAAAAAACATTTCATCCCAAAATCAAATGTATTATTTCGTAATAGAACTCATCTTTGATTATCCCATTCATGAGTATCGATAGAATTTTGTGTAGAATGTATCATTTTAATTTTGTTTGATTAAAGATTATAAGACGCATTTGATTCGATTAGAATTAGAATCTCAAAATCTTTACTAAACATTCATAGGATGCGTTTGACAATCTTTAATTCTACTCCTACTTCTTAAAGAATCTACTCCAATGTAGGCAATATGTTGTTTCTTCTCTATCTCCGACGTCATTGATTCATTTTTCTTTTCAATTTGTCTTGGATTCTTTATTTTATTAGATTCTTAAATGTGTGTTTAAAATAAGAATCTATTCATATTAAGAATCTATTTAGCAAAACTTCAACTTTTAAATCCAAACGTAGAATCTAACTTCTAGTTAAAAACTGTCATATCCTAATTTCTAAAAATATAAGAAAATTACTATTCTAAAAGCTATAAACTTTTGAAAAACTACTAATATTCATCGTAATTTCTGGAAAAAAATTATATATTCAAACCAAATGACCCCAAAGAAACATTGACCAGAGAAGTAACAACAAGGTTGGGAAACGCTTACTCAGAGTTCCGTGCATCTATGCCGTCGTTTCTTCCGTCTTCAAGTTTTCCTGTAGCTTTCCTAGGATTACCCAGATTCCACAGAAATCCAACTCCTAGTGGGAGATTCATAATACCTACCGTTTAGCCTCCCCCTGGAGCCAAACAACCCCCAAACTCCCCACCCCGTCCACAGGCCAACCGCATTGGAAGAGAGGATACTGCCAGAGTGGGCCCCACTCTGACGTGGACCAATGGCCATCGGAAGTCTCCCTCCGCCAGTCCTCCTCTCCTCTAGCACAATCACGACGTCTGGGCCCCGCGCCCCACTATCTCCCGTGCGGTATCAAATCCGCCTCTTAGCGGTTTCGAATCCGGAATTTAAAAAAAATAAAAAATAAAATGGAAAAACGCAGTGACGACGACCTCTTGGGGACTGGAGTTGTATATATTTAGCGGGAAAGCTGAGCACTCTCATTTCATTTCCTTTCTCCAATTTCCATTCTACTCCTTTACTCCTCCCTCCTCTTCTCCTCTCCTAATTCATCTCTCCTCCTTTTTGTGAGAATTCGGTGTTCCAGATCTGAACCCGAAGGCGATCCTGGTGCTTCTGGATCCGGTGGAAAGTTCGGTGAGGAATTCTCGTTTCTTATTTTGTTTTCGAGAAGTTTGAGGTGTTGGATCTCGGCTCCAACCTGTTGGTTTGTTGTGTCTTCTTCAGGGTTCTTTGGATTGAGCTCCTACTGCTGCTTCCGTTCTGGTTCTGCGCTAGCTTTGTGGACGAGAGAATGTTGCCGCTCACCAAGTTCCTAGCTTTTAGCTTTATCTAGATTCCGATTCGTCCGCACCGCACGAGTTCTTGCCGTCGTCGTCGTGAACTCTTTTCTTGTCTCTTTTAGAGTTTTATTGCTATTCATGGCTACCGCCATCTCCTTTGCCGGGATCATCGAGTTGGCTTTCGCTGTCTAAGCTCCTTCTGTAAGCTCTGTTTTAGTGAGCTTACATAGGAAGGGCAAGAGGAAGAGGAGGAGGAGGGATTACCGTGAGGTTTAGGGAAAGGATGTGTTGTTTGCTGCTTGGATCAAACGGACCGCCAATAAATCGTCGGGCTGGTTTGCGGAGAAAGCAAGCAGGGCGGGGGTCTTACAGAGGGAGTTAAAGAGAGGAGGAGGAAGGGGAGGGTGGGGGGTTAATACGTACGTAAGTGCTCTTCGGCAAGGTGATCTTCTTGTTTAGGGTCTATGGGACCTGCTGTTTTGCTCAAGCAGCTGCTGAGGAGTCTTTGCTACTACGATACGCGCTGGAAGTATGCCGTCTTCTGGAAGCTCAAGCATCAGAGCCACTTGTAAGTTGCTCCTAAGATGATGTCTCTATCGATGATCTCTGTATTTTCTTCTTCCTTCACTACCATGAAAAGGCGTGGGCGTAAATAAACAGACTTGTTTAGAAATGATTGAGCTTTTTGCATTTTTGGATGTGTGTGTGTGTGTGTGTTTTTGTAGTTTCACAGTGATTGAGTTTTGATAGCTACAAAATTCTGGATCTCAGTATCTATTTTTTGCCTTCTTGATCGAGCGATATTTTCATTGCATCGACAATGTCAATTTGCATAATTGTCCTTTCAATTAGCAAGACTTTACTTAAAAAAACAATTATTAGTATGGAATTTAAATCAATAATTGTCCTTTCAATAAGCAAGACTACTTAAACAAGACGTATTTGGTTATATTTTAACCTATAATTGTCCTTTCAACTAGGAAGACTACCTAAACAACCATTTTTTAATACTAGACGAATAAATTTAACGAAACCATCGGTTTATCGTATAATTTTAAAATTTATTGAAGCAGCCAGCCTGGGTTACAAAGTAAAATATCAAGTATTTGTCATAAACATTGATTATTTTTAGAATGAATATTTCTTTTGTTGAATAAGAACTTAACAAGGTTTGTGTCTTGTAGGTTATTGACATGGGAGGATGGCTACTGTAAACCAGCGGGAAATACAGGACCAAGTGAGTTCTTTGCTGGTACATCACGGATTATTTCATTCGGTTGTGAGATGGATGCACCAAGTGGTCATTCAGCTGGATGCTCGATTGAACAGGCAATAACAAACATGTCATCTCACTCGTACATATCAGGAGAAGGGTATGCTGGGGATCCATTTCTTATGAGTTACTACTTTGTTTCGGTGTCTTACCGTTTTCCAAAAAAAAAAAACAAAAACAAAAACAAAACAAAACTTTGTTTCAGTGTTTTTAGAGATTGAGTCTCAATTCTTTAAAATTTATTTAGTTAGATTTGGTTTAATACAACTCCTGAAATATCCTTCTAAGTAGAGCAAAAAAAAGAAGAGAGAAAGAAAAACTACATTTTGTAATACAAGCACTTTGAGGTTGCAAATATCACATAGTGGGGTCAAGACATGGTTGTTGTTGAACTCATACTGGTGCTTTCTCTATCGTGTTAGATGCATCAAAAATTCATAGAAGATGGTGTCTTTCCTTTTAGAACCCATCATAGAATTACCTTGTCTCAAAATTTAGTTAGTTGGTTTGGTTTACAATCTCTAAAGGAACTGAAACCAATTATAAATTTGGACCTTGTATTCTTGTGATCTTTAATTTTCTTTATTGAATAATTTGAAGATTTAATAGTTTTGTAAGTATGCTCTTTTCTTTCTCATCTATGCGTACCAAAGTGTAAAGCAGTTTATGACATTATTTCTAGAATCTAATAAACGAAAAGCATCAATCAGGGAAAATGTCTGCTGTAGCATCTAGAACGAGAAATCAAAGCATTTTACTAAAATTTCTCATTTGTGATTTATTCTTTTTTGTCAACCTGCTATCATTGGGAATTCTGCATGCATGCGATCTAGTTGCATTGGTTCATAATTCACGATTATGATTTTTTTTGTCTCAGCTGGATTGACTTTATTGTTCATTGAGCAGGATTGTTGGTCATGCAGCATTCACTGGGGATCATTTTTGGGCTTTTGGTAATTCTAGATCACTGCATGAGGTGCGTGATTGCATGTTGTACTACCTTAGAAATTTGATCTTAGTTTCACCAACAGTCTGACAATGATATTTTCCTTTAAATCTGTAGTATCCAGAAGAGTGGCAGTTCCAAATTGCAGCAGGAATTAAGGTAGCATGTTTCTGAGGAATGGTTTTTGGTCATTTATAGACTGTTGCATTAATCATGTAGTATTATAGTGCCTGTCTGCCTGATAAATTTTTACCTTTTTTGCTTATTAATGTTTGCAGACGATATTGCTTGTACCCGTTCAACATGGTGTTGTGCAACTTGGTTCATTGGAAATGGTAGGCCCTTGTTTTGATTCTTTATGTATGACTAGGAACTGGACATGGATATCACTTTGGATCCTTTTCTTCTCTGGTTGTGTACTTTTGGAATTTTTTTCATAAAGTTCTTGATTTTTTTTCTAGTCAGGATGTTATGTGATTCATTCTCTTGTTCATGTTACCTGAATTTAGTAACTCTGCACTGGGCACCCTTTTATGAAATTAAAAGAACATAGGACTAAACTTGAGGCTTAAGATTGTGAGGAGATATTCGGTAGCATTGACTCCTTAGATGCTCTGGTCTTTTGACGCAGCCACTCCTTTTTAAACCTCAGGTTGAAGAGAATCTAACCACGGTGGCGCACATCAGGCAATTGTTTGCTTCCCTTCAAGATACAACTGACAGTTGCACTCAGTTTGTATCTAGTGGGAACATAACCACTCCAAGAAGCTGTTCAGCATCCTTAGTTGCCAATGGTAGCTTGCCGACTCAATTGCAACCACAACCACCGAGAAAGAAACATAGGTTGGGGCTTGATGTGGAACATGTGACCAAGAAGGAGCAATCTGATATTGGTTATCTCCTTTCCTCGCCATACATTATTCAAGATTGTCTTCCTTTTTCCCAAGTTGATATGCAGCACATACTTGGAATAAGCTTGAAACTACCAGTGGAAGAGACTTCATGGAGCCCTACACATGATCCCATTTCAGTCATTCCAACCCAAGATTTACATATTTTAAATCCACGTTCTGGCACTGACAATTCGTTCTTGATTGAGTGTCAAAGCTCTAGTTCTGCACCTGAAAGCATTTTACTTGCACCTTCATACTATAATGCTGATGACCAGAAATTGCTTACTGAACAATCTAACTTCGTAAACTCATACAAGACTGAGCTACAGCATGGTAAGTATGATTCACGTGGTGTGGGGGATGAAATGGGTTGGCCATTTGCAACTGAGACCTCAGACATCACGTTTCATGGTTCAAATAGCAGTGTGTTGAACTTTTTTCCTGATTCCAAGTTGCACGAAGCTTCAGGATTGCCTTTTCCTAATGATATCAGTGATTGTCTCTGGAGCTCTGTCTTGTGCGATAATGGGCTGGGCAGTTCCATGGCTGCTTGTCAAACAGAAGATAATAATGTCAAGCCCTTGTTTGCAGATTTTAGTGATTTTCTCATGGATGAAAATGAGGGAAAACATCTCCTTGATGCAGTAGTATATAACCCACATTATTCTTCAGATGAAACCCCACAGAATTTATCAAGCTGTACAAGGTCTTCCAGTAATTCCTCAGGAAATCTTGTAGGCTCTTGCGTAACGCAGAGTAAGCCTGAAACTGATGTCTTGGAGGCAGATCATTTGGATTCTCATAACCATATCAAGTCCAGATTTGCCTCCCATGACAAGGCTCTCACAAGCTCTCCTGCTCGTTTGCCTTCCAAGAGTGTTAACTTGTTGACTGATGAAGTTAAGCATACCAAGGCTCCTAGATCTGGAAGCAACAATGTTAAAAAGTCTTCTCATGTTGGCAAGAAAAAACCTAAAGCTGGTGATGCCCACAAGCCTAGGCCAAGGGACCGACAGTTAATCCAAGATCGTGTCAAGGAGCTACGGGTGCTTGTCCCACATGGAGAAAAGGTAGGTGATCTTTGATCAATTTTTAGGTGTTAATTTTCTCTTCTTTTTATATCCACATGCAAACCAGGTGTTTCCCCTGATTATTGTTCCTTGTTAACTTTTTTTTTTTGCTTATCCTTTTTGTCTGAATTACAGTGTAGCATTGATGCCCTATTGGATCGAGCTATCAAACATATGTTGTTTTTAAGGAGTGTTTCTAGTCAAGCGGAGAAATTGAAACATTGTGCACATCCAAAGGTAGGTGCTTTTTCCATAACTTTGCCCTTCTTCTAGAGACTTTCATGTTATTCTTGTACATACATCCCATGTGAGGCGCATGATAAAGTTATGACGGTTATGAAGCTTCTATGATATTGGGCTCGTGTAATATTATACAGGTGCCTGAGGAGAACAGAGCATCCTCCGAACCCCAGAATAACCATAATGGGGCAACATGGGCATTTGAGCTTGGAGGCAAACCCGAAATATGTCCAATTCTTGTCGAGAACCTTGAGCAGCCAGGGCATATGCTTGTGGAGGTACATTTACTGTCATTCCATCCCTTGGTTACTAACGATTTTCTTAAATGAGACATGCCATGACACAGGCCTGAATTGCATACCTTGTTATTATACAGATGCTCTGTGCAGAATATGGAGACTTTTTAGAAATTGCACATGTAATTAGGCAGTCAGAGCTAGTTATCTTGAAGGGAGTCATGGAAAGCAGATCTGACAAGCTTTGGGCTCGTTTCATTGTAGAGGTAATATAGCACAAATATGAAACAACATGCAATTTCAGAACCTCGTCTTATCCTTTGCATTTAACTCACATCTTTGATGCCTTCAACAGGCCTCCAGGGGTTTCAACAGGATGGATATCCTTTGGCCTTTGATGCGTCTAATGCAGCAGACTTGTGGACCCTTTACGACCACATTCTGATGGTTTTCATGCATGGACATTGGTCGACCAGTATCCCCCAGTTAGCAACTCCTGACGATATTAACGAATCATCTTATTTCAAGTGCTGAATTTTTGGTAGCCAATTTTAAAAGTTTTCGACAAACATGTGTGTCGAATAATCTGATCTAGTATTATAACACAGATGCATCCATGATGGCACTAATCATGGATGAATTTTGGAAACATCTGTGCCCCACCATCTTTATTTGCATCAAGCACAGTTTGCGTCAAGCACAGTGCATTGCCCATGAAGAATTTCTTTTCGTATAAAATAGCAAAAATCATAGTGTTTCTTTATTCAGATTCGATAAAAGTAGATAATTGACTTCTTCGAATGAATATTATCATTTGCAAAATCCAAACGTTGTCATTATGGCTTACACAAAGTCTGATTTGTAACGACTCATGCCTGATATATAATACAGTATAATTTTCTTCTGTAGTAAGATTAAGATGTAAACTCCAATTATCAGACCTTGAGCTTTACTTTGTGTTGGGAGACAATGATGTATGAAATCAGACTTTTAGGTGTGGATCGTTTTCTTTGAGGATTTATTTGCCTTTACTTGTGGAACACGTGCACAAAGTAAATCTGAAATCTCTCGTTGCACTGGAAGGATTGAGGGAGAGAATTTTGAAAATTATTTCTTTCTAGAACCAATTGGTTCTATTTTATAGAATAAAATACAGCCTAACTACGATAAAATACACTTAAAAACATATATGTAAGGCTTCCAATTTTTTGGCTTACAACCGAAGTAAAGTTGGGTTACGTTACAAACAAAGAAAAGTCACATCAACACCTTGGCTAATAATAATTGGATTAGGAACAACAAATACGAAGAATATCCTGATAAGGAAGTCTAATGGCATGAGTAACAACCTCATGATTGTAGTGAAGTTACTATTTTATAATTTGATCCAAGAATCCCATACTACCCCGTGGTTGGATCTTGACAGGTTCCTATGAATGCAAACAAGGGTGCAGGGGAGTTGTCTACTTTTTTGCAATCTAGGCCATACTTATCAGTGTCTTGAGGGGTGAATCCATGGCATTTTGAAAATTTACATGTGTTTTACATTTTCTTTGTATTTGCAATTGGTCCCAATTCGTAAACCCCTTTCAAATCGTGGGACTCATCTTCTTAGGATGTTTTTTATGAATTTCCACGGTAAAATTTGACATGAATAGGACATGATTCTTGATTTTAACCAGTTTATACATTTTAAGATTGATGTATTGGAATTTAGTGTGATTCTTTGTCACGGTGGTTGATCCTCTTTGCCACCATATTAAATCTCATAAATCTTATGATCACTGCCTTGAATATGATGTTTGTGGGCTAGAAACTTGTCGTCTTGTACAACTACAAGAAGGTTTATCACCTGGTCAAGTGACTATAGACTTTTTATCTAATAGTTATATTGGTTATCAGGGTTGTCATCTTTTTTATTCTCTTATAAATAAAATTTTAGTTTTAGATGTTTCAAGCATTTATTACTCTTTGTCCAACAAATCCTTAGTTTTTTATGTATATCTTACTTGTTCAATAAAGGTTCCAAGCATGCATAATTGCCGAGAATATAATAGAGAATAAAAGTATATGGTGCTTGAAAAGATTTATGTTTTAAAAGGTAAAATGTTATAATTGGTTTTAATATAAGTACATCTTTCTTGCCATGGCAATGTGAATGTTGTGTTGATATATTCTTTATATTTTCTCTTCTTTGTTGGTTATGACAATTTTTTGTCTTTCTTTATTATTATTAAGTGTATTTTCCTTCTATTTTTCGCATTTTGATCTCTTCAAACTTGACATGATAATAATGGGATTTTAAGTTCAATAGGTCGAACTCAACCCAGACCTACTTGATAAATGGGTCGGTTTTTGGTTGGGAATATCAACCCAAGCAGGCCAATTGGATCCAATTAGCTTATTTGGATATAAAATATCATTATTTCTATTTTGTTAGAAAAATCATATTATTTTAAATTGCCCATATTCTCACTCTAATTTGAA
The DNA here is from genome assembly GCA_024699735.1 of Posidonia australis. Taxonomy (NCBI): domain Eukaryota; kingdom Viridiplantae; phylum Streptophyta; class Magnoliopsida; order Alismatales; family Posidoniaceae; genus Posidonia; species Posidonia australis. The sequence continues at coordinate 15,535 of JAMKQA010016880.1, forward strand.
GTTCTAGAAATGATTTGTAAATTCTCAATCACAGAATCCGAGACGTTCTTGTAACTCCCAAAACAATACCAAACCCAATAGTAGCAGCTTTCCTAAGTCTATTGTTAGTGATAGAGGTGCGGTTTTCATGACCATTGGTACTCAGTTGAAGTTGAGTATTGCATATCATCCCTAGACTGATGGGCAGTCAGAGGTGGTTAATATAGGTTTAGAGATGTATTTGAGATGTTTTTGCAGTGGAAAACCAAAGTAATGGCTTTAGTGGTTATCTTGGGCAGAGTTTAGCTACAATTTTGCGCTTCATACAGCAATGAAGACTTTTCCTTTTGAGATAGTGTATTTTCAAGTCCCATTCATTATGTTACAGGGACTGCTTCATTCCAATCTGTTGAAGACCAATTATTAGTCAGAGATCATGTGCTGAGTCATCTTAAGCATCACTTAAGCATCACCTGTCTCGGGCTAATGATAGAATGAAGAAATTTGTAGTTAGATTGAGAACAGAAAGAGAATTTCAGATAAATGATTGAGTGTATCTCAGGTTGCATCCTAGCAGGCATATGTCTATTGTCAATAGATCTTATCACAAATTAGTAGCGAAATTTTATGGGCCATTCCAGGAGATCCAGAAAGTGGCAGCTATCGCTTGTAAGTTACAATCGCCACCTGAATCTCGTGTACATCCTGTCTTCCATGTTTTGTTGCTGAAAAGGAGGAATGGAGATGTATTTAGTGTCTGGATCTATACCACCTATTTGGCCTCTGTAGGAAGAAGAGTGTCAACCATTACATATTATGGATAGGAGGAAAGGTTGTAACTCAAGTGTTGGTGCAATGGGTTGGCAAGGCGAAAGAGGAAGCTTCCTGGGCGGATTACCAGCAGTTTGTTTCTCATTTTCCTTCTTGGGCCACTGAGGGCGAGGCCCACTCTTAAGAAGGGAGGGGAAATTGATATGCGTCTAGGTTGTAATCGGGTTGCTGGGCCAGATGGATTCGATTACTTGAAACAATAAATGGTTGTTGTAATATGAACAAGTATAAAAGTTGTTGTTAAGGTTGTTGCGAATTGGTGAAGAAAGCCAGTCATTGAGGAGGACTTGTGTCATGTTCTTGTGTCCTTGTTAGAAGGGATACAAAAAAATAAAGCTCAGACACACACCTCCCCACAAACAAGACACATATGCAACAACACGATCACCTCATTTTGTGTAGGTTAGGGTATGACTTGGGTGTGAACCACCCACACAACAATTGGTTGGAGCATAGAGGAAATGGGGACCTTGTCATCACCTACCATGCGTGATGGTGAGAGAAAGAGTCCCTTAAATTCTCTAGCTTTAAATTTCCCTCATGAAGGTCTTTTCCTGGTAAATCTGCAATATGCAGATGATACTCTTTTATTCTTGTCAGACTGTACTGAGAATATGATTAATATTAAAAGAATTTTATGCTGTTTTTAGACTTGTTCTGGGTTAAAAATCAATTTTCATAAGTCTTCTCTTATTGGTGTGGGTGTCACTTAGGCTTCTTTATTATCCTCATGTGAGATTATGGGGTGTGCTAAGGTTGACCTTCCCCTCACGTACCTAGGACTGCCTCTACACTTTAAAAGAGCCACTGTTAGCAGTTGGACACCTGTGATAGAAAAAATTTCTAAGAAACTCTCCTCTTGAAAGGCCAGACACTTGTCTTTAGGAGGTAGGTTAGTCTTGGTTAATGCTGTCTTATCAGTAATTCCCACATATTACATGTCTGTCCTTCATATGCTTTTAAAGATTGAGAAAAAAATAGATACCCTAAGAAGCAAATTTTTGTGGAATTCTTTATCCTCTAATCAAAAAGGGATGCACTTAATTAAGTGGTCTAATATTTGCAGATCAAAACAACAAAATGGTTAGGGAATAATTAACTTAAGAAACTTCAGTGCAGCTTTAAAAACCAAGTTAATATGGCAATTCTTTTCCAGTTAACACTGTCCTGTTTGGAAAATAATATTAAGGGCAAGATATCTGCACAGGGGTCCTGGAGCTATTCTGAACTCATCTGCTCCTATCTGTTCTCCTCTGTGGAGCTGTATTAAACAAGGCTTTAATTTCTTTAATTGTTTAACTACTGCCACTGTTTGTAATGGTATTAACATAATATTCTGGAATCAAAAGTGGTGGAATGATATCCCTTTAAAAACTACCTTGCCTGATTTATACAGTACAGCCAGATTTAAGAAGGCATCTGTCAGAACAACTATGGATTTGTTTTCATCAGACTTTAACAGATTGTTTAATCTAGCCTATTGTGATTCATTTGACCCTATAGCACTTCAATCTCAGCTAGAATGCTTTGTTAACATTATGCAATTCCTAAATTTGAGAACCAATGAGGACATCTACAACTGGTTACCTACCAAGAATTGTACTTTTTCTGTGAAGGCAACTTATAGTCTATTTAATGATGGGGGTCTTCGCAATCCCTTTTATAAATATTTGTGGGAAAGTAATACCCCATTGAAAATTAAGCTTTTCTCCTGATTAGTTATTAAGAATAAGAATTTAACAAAGGAGAATCTGCTCAAGAGGGGCTGGTCTGGGTCTTCATTGTGCATATTTTGCTCTGCTCATACTGAAAGTAATAATCATCTGTTTTTAAATTGTATCTTTGCTAGGGGTATCTGGAGATTTTTTCTGGCCTCTGATTTATATCTTGGTTTTTTTCCAGTTGCTGATCTGTTTCTGTTTTCTCCCCATCTAAAACTTGATTTATCATCTTTTGGTTGGACCTTGTTACTTCAAATCATTCTCTGGTTGATTTGAAAAGAAAGGAACAATAGGACTTTTCGTAATTCAGTTAGAACATACTCTTTGATCATACATGATATTATTTCTCTGATGCATTTTGGGTAGAAACTTTTGTTTCAGGTTTTGAGGAGGAGGAAATGCTACAATATGCATCTGCTATGGCTTCACAAATGGTGGAGTCTTCCATTCCCCTTTCTATTCCTTCTTCCTCAAGAATTCAACCAGAAGAGGATTCTCAGAACAATATGGAGAATCAGGAGGCGTGATATTGTCCCATATGTTTAAGAAATTTTTTTTCTATTAGATACTGATTTGTACTTCTAATTTGGTTTTCATTTTTGATGCTTGTTGATGACTCTAAGGTCTGAAGTTCTGTAATATTTTGACATGACATTGTTCTTACTTGACTTTTTTGACCTCTGAAATATTAAACTCTTAAGCCGTTAACAAAAAAAAAAAGGTGTCTGGGTGCATGAAGAACTGAAGTGTTTCTGGGCATGTGGCACAGATCTCTTGCAGTTGATTATTTTTTTGTTTTTCCAATAACCTTATTTTTGAAAAAGAACAAGTTAAAGTCCAAATAATGCTAAATGGTGAAAACTAATGTGTGAGTTTAAAATTACACTGATACATAAAACTTTAATAGATGGTAATAAGAAAAAGACAGTCAATACAATATAATAATATCAATACAATAATATGATCAAATGTAAAATACGTTAAAAACTCAAAAAAATATAATTAGAGAAAACTCAAAAAACTATAATTATCAATACAATACAATTAGAGAAAAGGTGTTCCTCTTCTCTCCTTTAAAAATACGTTATCGTTTAATATAATAGTAAAATAATAACATGCTAATAATATGTGCATGGACTCTCCAGATACTTTATATAGAGTAAAGCATTAAAGCAATACTATAAAGTAACGAGTTTGAGGAGGCATTTAGGTAAGTGATGCTGGAATGTGAGGATTTTTGCTCCTTTGCTGTTTGCAGAAAATATAGCTGCTACGATCTGATTTTGTTTTACCAAGCATGGAAGGTATGCAGTGATTGATGACAGCATCCACTAATCTTGGCATCGTGTTTGTTTTCTCATTTTTCCATTTTCCTTTCTTTAGGGTTCAATTCAAGTGGTGGAGAAGAGGATTCGAGAGAAAGAATCAACAACACAAGAAAACAGACATATTCTACTCTACTGCAATTAATGTACTTTACTTATGATACTGTAATTTAGATAACGTACTTGAATTCGAAGCGTTATAAGAACTCATGGTCCTCCAAGAGAAACAATATTTAAAGACTAATGTTTTAATATGCTTGGTGTTTCTTGCCTTCATATACAAATCCATCATAAGAATTATTTTATTAGGAATTATAACGTAAAAAACTAAGAACTTGAAAAATACTATAACAAAGGATTTTTTTATCAGTGTTTATTGAAAAATCAACTTGAAGCACTTCAATTAATGAGGAATATATATATTTTTTTCTCATTCAAGTTTGATTGTAAAAATTGTTTTTTGTCTAACACTTCCTCTCACATGTTTTTTTATTATTAACGAAGTTGCAAATCAAAGTTAAATAAGGGAGCATCTACAATGGAATGTACAATCAAAAAGATAAAAAGTTGAAATAAAATCTTACGTGGAAAGGGAAAATAGTTGTTCACATTTGAAATTCAAAAAATTTTAAAAAAATAATGATAATACAACATACTAACAAATGAGACACCTAAATGTAACTAAATTAAAAAAAATAGAAAATTAAAAACTCAAAAAAATATAATTAGAGAAAAAGTGTTCCTCTTCTCTCCTGTCATCGTCTAAAATACGTTATCATTTAATATAATAGTAAAATAATAACATGCTAATAATATGTGCATGGACTCTTTCACATACTTTATAGAGAGTAAATCATTAAAGCAATACCATAAAGTAACGAGTTTGAGGAGGCATTTATGTAGAGATGGAATTCGGATCGACCTGGTCCACAAAATAAGAGAGCCGATCGAGCCTCCTTTGGGAGGTCATGGGCCCAGCATTACCCATGATCCGTCGGTGGGTCGGGTTGTAGGGCCGGTCTATTGGGTCTAAATTTTATTTTTAAAATTATTTTTTTATTAATAAAAAAATATTTTAAATACATCATTTTTTTACATGAAAAAATATAAAAGATATTTACATCATTTTTTTTACATTTTTTATTTTTACAATTTTACATCAATATTTATTCAATTGTGGAGTCTGTTCTGCCTGTTGAAGTTGATGCCGCATCATCGTCTTCTTCTGATTCAGAATTCAAGCTCAATCCCTGAAGACAGTCAACCACATCGTACCAATCTTTTAAGCATATGAAGGTTTCTACAGACTTTTCTGATAATCTACATCTTTTATCATTTCATACTCTTTTTCCTGCAGAAAATGTAGATTCCGACGCCACAGTTGACGTCGGAATCGTTAGTAAATCTTTTGTCATTTTTGCTACTATAAGAAACCTAATAGCTGTAGCAGACCACCACTTTAATATATCTAAGTTATCTATTTCTAAATCACTAAAAGCAATTGGGGATTCTAAATAATTATCTAATTCATTATTTGTA
>JAMKQA010016881.1:0-30133 GCA_024699735.1 Posidonia australis
TGCTAAGACACTCTAAATCTTTTTCACGTTATAATATTTATGAAAATAAGCACAAATGAATAATCATCAAAATTAATGTTAATATTTCTAACACTATGGATTTATGCCAACAGTCCTAGATAAATGCCTCACAACCAGTTATAAATAGCCAAGATTTGTAAAATCTAAAGGGAGAGGGTCTCTAGTCCAACATAGTTGTGTCTAGAATAATAGGAACATGGTCGGAGACCACTCTGGCCTTGCCAGTATAGAAGGCATGTTGGAATTTTGCTGACCAAGTAGAAGAGATGAGAAAACGGTCAAGTTTGACCATAGTTGGGTGTTCTTGGAAATTTGTTCAAGTAAAAGAGTAATTATTAGGAGAGAGATCCACCAAATAGTTACTGTTTATAAAGTTATTAAAGGTTTTCATATGCCCAATGATCCTAGATTTGGAGGAATGTTCGTAGGTGAATCTAATAAGATTGAAGTCCCCTCCAATAACCGAGTTATTGTTAATCACCTGACCGAGGGTATGAAGTTCCTTAAGAAAATCAGGCTTAAGATGTACATCACAAGGACTATAAACTCCTATAAGCCACCATTCAAATCCATCTTCAAAAGTTTTAAAATGTAAGGACAGGCAATAGGTGCCAGATAACTAAGCTTTTATGTCAAAAATATTGGCATTCCAACCAATCAATATGCCCCCTAATGCTCCAACAAAGGGTAGGTATGACCAAAAGGTAATTTTCCTACCCCCTAGTGATGTAAGGGAACCTTGAGAGAAGGATTCCTTTTTGGTTTCAGTTACGATGATTAAATCATATTTGTTGGATCTTATTAAATTACATACAACTCTAGATTTAGCACTAGAACCTAACCCCCTGATGTTCCAAGCTGTTATAATCATTGAGAATAGGGGGAGAAACGAGATGGAATAATCCTCTCATGGGAACTAGGAATGTCATCCAAGGAGATGGGAATTTTATCCTGGTCTTTCCTGACTTGATTAAAAAAACTTTTTGCAAGTGTAGTTAATTTAAGAGAGATATCAATATTATCACAGAAGGATTGAAAGTGTTGGTAAGAATCCCAACGCAAGGGGTCTACTTTTAAATTATCGGAAGAACCCTCAGGAGATTCTAAGGTATCAAAACCAATATTTCTCAAAGATCTCAAATTGCATTGTTTAGAATCTAAAAGAGAGTGTAGCTGGCTATTATCTGGGGCATGCACAGGAGTGCCTGGATGGGAGGAGGGTATCTTCAGAGGGCTACTGTCCAGATCGTCCATCTCCAAACAATCATAGAGCGCCATGATTTTTTTGAATTTAACCATGGAGATTTTCCTGGCTCGTACATCAGCTTCTACATATTTGGAAGTGTCTAAAGATGTAAGAGAATCATTTCCCTGGGAGTTGGTAGTATCAGAGGAGAGGGAGGGAGAGGCGTTGTAAAGTCCTTCAAAAGATGAGGGGGTAGGAAGGAGGCCAGCAGTGTTAGTAGATGGGACATGAAGTTGTGGTAAGGAGGAAGATCTGGTCCATACATTCTTTCCAGATCTAGGGACTTTACCACTTTTGGCTCCTCGCCAACCCTTGGAGTTTTTGAAAGTCTTCCTAGTGGGATGAAGACCTCTTTGAGTCGAGACCGGGGCAGGTTGAGAGGGCCAAGCTGGATAAGGGAGCTGGTTGGAGGGAGAGGGAGAACAAATATCCCAACTTCGCTTGTACTTAATAGGGTAGACTACTTTGCCGAAAGCAAAGAATCGAGAGTCAGGCAAGTCTTTACCATGATGAATCTTAATTCTAAGGCAGGCAAAACCTTGTTGTTTGACACGATCAATAAAAAGGTCAACTTTTAAAAGATCAGCAAACTCGGCGACCATGATGTGGAAGACGTCCACGTTCCATAGGTGATGGGGAATGCCCTCTAATCTGATCCAAACTCTTTCCTCTCTCAGAGTGAGAACCGCGTTGGATTGGGGGGGTCCAGTGAATGAAGGAAGTAGACAGAGATTGTAGAGAGGAGCCGTACAGATTAAGAGTATCATTTTTTGTTTTTGGAGATGGAAACTTAAGAAGGAACTTGCTTGGGGAGGAGTCCTTGACTTCCACCTTAGAGGTAGGGGGCCAGTTGGTGGCTATGTGATGTTCGAGAAGCTCCTTGGTTAGGTGGGTGGAGTGTGAAGAGACAAGGGCACAGTCGGAGAGGGAGAGAAGGAGATCACAAGTAGCTTCCGAGGGAGGGATGATGGTGGGGTTGTGAGGGGAGAGATCCGTCATGGTGGGACCTGGGAGAGAGGGAGAGTCCTAAGCTTGAAAAAATTTACAAATCGCCACAGAATAAGAAGGAGAAAGGCATTTAAAACGATGTCCAAAATATCTGCAGGTGCTACGAGTATGACCTCGGAGCCCTCAAGAAAAACAACGACCTGAGGCTCGTCAGTAAGATACCAGAGGCGAGGTGGCCCTCCTACGATTCATGGTGGTCCACCCTTCAGTAATAAAGTCTTCCCGAGGGTGTACAACGTCACTGTGAAGGCTTGCAGAAGCAATAGTGGTTGGGATAGGAGAAGCTAAAGCAGCGAAGCGCGAACCAAGAGGAAGAGAAGTAGTAGGTGAATCGGATTTGTCAGGGCAAATCTTGCTGTCAGAGATGTATGCCAGAGGCAATCCCAAGCCATTATTACAATGACGGGAGAAAGAAGGTGAAAGTTGAGGGTCTGCACACGTTACCGCCTGGCTATAAATGTTGGACGTGATAGGGCGGCGATTCGAATAGACGTTGTTAGAGAACTCCCCAAAGTCATTAATGTGATGGTACAGTCCCTCTTGAACACAAGTTACTGGGTTACGACCAAAACATGCCAAATCAGCCTCGTAATTATCTCTAAGATGCATATTAATGAGATCCTTATTAATGCACGATTGAAGAGGAGAGTCAGTTAAGTTCTGAGCCTGTACGTAATTAGGAGGGTATTAATGTAATCCCTCACATGAAATGATAATTGGAAAAGAGAAAAATCCCACATAGAGCTCGAGACAGACTCTGAGGAGATAGTGGAGCTGTCAGAGTCTCGAGAAGACCACTGACCTGTCGTCTCCCTCGAGGAGGCGAAGGGAAAGGTTGTCCAGTGGTCGCCCACCAGAGGGAAACCACTGACCGACGATGCGGAGTTAATATTGGGGTCAGAAGGAGAGGAAAAAATCTCTAGGTAAGTACAAAGGCCTGTCGGAGAGAGGCCATCAGACAGTGCAACAGGAGGCAAAGGTCGATCCACAAAACCCTTGCGAGGAGCAAGTTCGCCGGAGTGTAGAGTTGGGTCTAGGGCCTTAGTCGAAGGTACGACGGCGAGATAGCCAGTGCTAAGAGTCTCATAAAATGAAACGGAGAAAGAGAGATTTCTCCGATAGGTAAAAAGAAAAATCAAATCTGAATACAGATGGTAATGATCCAAATAAGTTAACCAACTAAAAGATAACTCTTTGATATGCATAAAACAATTCACAGACATAAACACAGAGGGAATGTGAGACAAATAGCAATCGTAGAACAGAGCCATCAGAGAACTGAGTTCAAAGAAAAAAAATGCGAGGATCGCCCCAGTAAGGGCAAAACCCGATGAGATAGCCGAGAATAAGAACTTGACTTCCTCAAAGGGGGCGATTTGCCGTGGAGGCTTTTTTTACCCCGACAGGAGATGGGAGGGAAGAAGGGTTCTTCCCAGAATGACTTACCTGTGAGGAAGAAGGTGAGGACAGGGGGGACCAAGTCTCACTAATCGACTGTGCTTTTTACGGATCGGAGCTACAGGAGGTTCATCCTCCTCCAAAAGCTTCACCTTGAAGGCGGCCCAGTCGAAGGAAGTGGCGTGACGGAGGAGAGTACGGGAGCGACGGCTAGGGTTTTTCATTATCGCGAGAGCTTTTCGAGTACATGAATTCCGTAGTGCATCTCTTTGGACGTAGAATAACAAAATAACAATATAATCAAAATGCTATTACTTTTCACTTAATTACGTAGAATAACAAAAGAAGGAATTAAGTGAAAAGTAATAGCATTTTGATTATATTGTTATTTTGTTTGAAAGTAATTTTCTTTTAGATATCAATAAGTATATATAGAAAGAAATTTTGATTTGGTTAAAAAGTAGAATAAGTGTCAGAATAAGTAAAAAAATCTGTAGATTAATAGTAATTAATTAGATTATTACAATATAAATTTAATTTAAAACATGTATATATTATGTTAAATATATATTATTTTTATATAAAAGATAAATATACCACATATATGTATGTTTCAGAATAATTTAGTAAAATAACTTTATTCTACCTATCTTATGGAATAACTATTTTGGAATAACTAAATCAGAATAGTAATTACTATTTGAAGTTTATTCCTTTTTTACGCAAACATACAGAATACTATTTCTTATTTCAGGTTTATTCGAAGTATTATTTTGGATCCAAACAACGGTTAAAGACTTTTAACTAAGGCTGTCAGTGAATCAGGTCAAATTCATTTGACTTTACCTATTATTTTAAGGTACAGGTTGAAATTTTTGACCTGATTGGATTCGTCGACACATAATCCGTTATTCCAGATCACTAATAGATTGAGTCATGAGTTGAACATATCACTTGACCCATTAACCCATTAAATGTTATTCATTATTTAAAAAATGTGTTTACAAGTCTCTTTTCTTTATAATGTTAATATTAATTTAATAATGTGTATTATTTACTTTATAGGAAAGAAGATTTTTTTCGCATCATAGAAAATATTAGAGATTTAGACTATTAATTAATCACGTTGGTTTTGTATGATAGTAACTTGTAAGACATTTATTTGATTTTGTTGGTATGGATCATTAATGTTGAAACTATTAAACCATTAAATTATTAATATTGTAGATTATATTCATTTAATTTTATTTATGTGAATTAATGATTATGGTTACTGTATTTATCTTGTAATTTATAATACATGTTTACATACACTTTGATTCATCAAAAAAGTATACATATGTTGATTTATTGTATAATAATCTGTTTAATCCGTTAACCTAATCTAGCCTGCTAGGATAAAATGGATTGGGTTGAGTTATGAATCAAAAATCAGGTCATAATTCAACCAATAGTCCATTAGTATAAAACAAGTTGAGTTAATCCTTAATTCAACACAATCCGGATTGCTGCTACTTTTAACATTCAAGACATGTCAAAACCTTTCATGTTGTATTTTGACATGAAAGAATTGGTTTTTTTAAGACTCAGGACTTGTTTGTTTGTAAATCATATGTACTGCATTATTCGTGGAACTGGTGTATGAATAATGACACACCAGTAAGATGATGACATAAGAACTAAGAAATTACTTAAAAAACAAAAAGTGGAAGAAGGAAAAACCTAACAAGAGTAGAGTTAGGAATTCAGGTCGGTCGGGCCGATTCAGTCTAAAAAATCATAAGTTCGTTTAGACCTAGATCAGGTTGGACTGATCTGACCTAAAAAATCATAAATCCGCTTAAACCTGGATCAAGTCAGGCCAACCCGCTAGACCATACGGGCCAGGCTAGCTAGGTTGGACTGACAAAGTTAGTCCCTCAGCCTGACACGACCCGTGGTGGGCTTGGCAGACCAAACTGGATCGGTCCAATAGACCAGTCTATTTAAAAATAAATTTAAAAATTGTATTAATAAAAAATTATTTTTTATACAAAAAAAATTTAAAAATACATAAGATATTCTATATTTTACATTTTTACACTTTTTTGGTTTTACATTTTTACATTTTTTTTGTTTTACACTTTTACATCATGATTTAATCATTAGTGAAGTCTATTTTGGTCTATGTTGATGTTAATGTCGTATTATCATCTTCTGATTCCTTATTCAAGTTCAATCCCTAAAGAGGATCAACAACATCGTACTAGTCTTTTAAGCATACAGAGGCTTCTACAGATTTTTCAGATAATCTACATCTTCTATCGCTTAATACTCTTTTTTCTACAGAAAATGCAGACTTCGACATCACAGTTGACGTCATAATCGTTAGTAAATCTTTTGTTAATTTTGAAACTATAGGGAACCTAATTGTTGTACTAGACCATCACTTTAATATGTCTAAGTTTTCCATTTCTAAATTAGTAAAAGCAAATTTACGTTCTAAATAATTTTCTAATTCATTATTTGTGGTTAATTTTGCATATTTTTCTTTTTTTATTTAATCTACTTCAAAAAGAACTATCACTATTACTAATATGTGTTCCTACAAAGCTAGATGTGTGACTTCTAGTATTATTTTCACCATAATTTCTAGTATATTCTTCAAATAATCTGTATAAAGTTACCTTAATTTTATTATTGAATGAATCTATATAGTCATTTTTATTCATGTTACTGAAATTATTATCTGTAAGTACCATACAATTAATCAATCTTTGCATAGGGTTCGTAATTAATGCTAAACATGCCTACATTGGAGGTTCATCCTAATAAGTGTTATATTTATTTTTCATTAATTTAATAATAACTACAAAAGCTAGAATATTTCTATATTATTAAAAAAAAAATTGTAATATTAAATAAATTAATTAAAACTAGAGAACTTGTTGGATAATATTGACCGAATAATTGTTTAGTTGCATTATAAAATGGTTCTATAAAATTATGAATTGTATTAGAATTTTACCAATCTTTATCATTTAATAAATAATTAGATTTTGTATTGTAAAATCCTGTAATGACTATAAGGTAAACTTGAACTTAACATATCATAAGTTTAGTTCTATCTATGTTGAATATCTAACTTAAATTTTCTAGGTTTTAAACTATTTTGTACACATATATGTTTAAATTTTTGATATTTTTTAGTTGATGCTTGAATAAATAAAATAACTAATCTTATATTTTTTATATAAGGCCTAATGCATTCTATACCATATTGTACAATTAAATTTAAAATATGACAACAATACCTACAATGAAATAATTCACCATTTAATATTGGTCTTATTTTTCTTTGTAATAATTCTTTTGCAACATTATTATTAGGAGCATTATCAAAACATATTGTATTAATTTTAAATAATATGTTATATTCTTTAACAATATCTTTTTTCATAATTGTTATAGCTTTACTAGTATGTAGATGATCGAATACTTTAAAAGCAATTGATCTCTTTTGTAAATTCCATTTTATATCTATCCAATGTGTAATTAAACATAAGTATGAAAAATTATTAGGATCAGTTCAAACATCACATGTTAATAATATTTTACATAATAAACTAAAAAATATTCCAATTAAATCTTGTTTATCTTTTTTAAAAGTTTTATAAATTATATTTTTTGTTGTATCCTTTAAATTGTGCAATCAAATAATTTTGTACACATGATTCAAAATTTTTATTTTCAGAAAAAGAAAAAGATTGTTCGTCTTGTACTATAAATTTTGTTATACCTTCTTTTGCTTCTTCTGTATTATATTTTTAGTTTACTACATCACTAGAACCTACGTGTAATTTAGATTATCTTAAATCAATGTTATCATTTTTATTATGTTTAACTATACATTTTTGTAAATGTCTAGTTATGTGACCTACACCTTCTCCTCTAGGATATGTGTATCTTATACTACGATAATTACAATAACACTTACTTTCATCTACAAGGTCTACAGTTACCTGCTTCCAAACCTAAGAACTTTGTTTCTTAGATTTCTTAGAGGCTGTGGATTATGTTGGGGTGATTTGGTGCTGGTTTAACGTCTGACTAGGGATATAATCATGACTATTAATATTTTTCATTTCAATAAATAAAAAAACTGACAATGTCTCATTGTCACAGTGGCTAGGAGAACTTTAAACTCGCCACAGGTCCCAGGTTCGAATCCTGAGACATGCATAAAAATTACCGTTTACAATAAAATAAAATAAAATAAAAAAACTGATTATGAAAGAAAAATCCTTAACCTATAAAACCAAAATCTAAAAATGGAAGGATTAGAAGTAAAGAATTTGGAGGGATTAGAAGTAGAGAAATTTTGATGTTAGAGACTGATAAAAAGTAGCAGACGCAGTAGAATCTAGAAATAAACAATAAAACTTGAAATTTTCACTTGAACAGAGAATGAGAACTGAAAAGAGACGTTGCATTTGTAACATCACTTTTTATTTTTTATTTTTTTTTGGGACCACGATCCGACTAAAATTGACACAGCAGAGTCTATAACCTTGGGCTGGTTAGACTGGACCCATGGGCTCAACCGATCCATGACCCAAGGCGGACCTAGGTTGCCCCGACCCTTGGCGAATTTTTTTGGGCCTAGTCTATTTTTTCCCAAACTGGACCAAGTCGAACGGCTCAGGACCAGTCTGCTCGATTTCCACATAAAAAGAGGAGAGGACGTTTTGGTTTATTGTATTTTTGTTACTATCTGATAATGAGTTTTTTTTAACAAACAAACATTTAGCTTTATTGAAATCGGTAGCAACACTTTAGAAAGGTATGGTACTTGTTCCACGTCATTTAGTGCATTCATTGGTCAACTCTTTGAGCTTCATTCACTGGTCAACTCTACGCAGGAAGACAGTAATGCAAGGCGCGAAGTTGAATAAATCCATATCTTTAGCACGTCTTGGAAGAAATTGAAGCCTAATCCACATTTTTCATTATCATATTGTTGTAGTTTAAGTTCACGAGAAAAGATATTCCCTTTTTCAGTGACTAGAGAACATGCTATTAAGTAAAAAAGAAATGAAAAAATAAGTATCATTGTATATAAAATAGGTATATTTTGTTCAATATTATTTAAAATTTTACTTCAATTTCAATGTAAAATTAAACATCTCATATAAAATAGTCCACCAATAAAACTAATTAGGTATCATTGTATGACTCATACCATCGAACGATTTATCAATCCAACATCACCTAAGAACCTCTTACAAGATAAATAGTTGAACACGTCTTATTACCCAACGGTTAATCTCATATCATTATTGACTTTGGTTCTCATATATATATATATATATAGATTAAATTTTTAATTAGACCTGTCCTTATATATATATACACATTGGTTCATATTCTAACACTTACTTTTTGATTGGATTTATTTTATAATAAACTAGAATCTAAATCGAATGGGAAAATAAAATCAACTTAATTATAAAAAAACTAACGTAATTTCTACTGTACTCACAGAAGTCAAGAATTAAGATAAGCTTGTAATCGAAAGTCAAATTTTGTGTCTGAACCACCTGAGATTATTTTCGAGTCGTTCCGGACCCAAACCAAAACCCGTCTACAAGATCCACACCCTTCCCGCGCTCTCCTCGACCTCTTCGGTGCACACCGGCAGAACCCAAACACCAAACCTAGGGCTTAAGAGGAAAAACCAGAATCCTCCTCTCTCGGGGAGATGGGAAAGGAGGCGATGGCACGGGCGGGGAAGAGCAGGCAAGATCTAGGGCTGGATGGGCAGAAGCACCTGGAAGAGACCATCGAGGCGGCATTCCAGATCCTCTCCTCCATGAACGACGAACTCTGCAACCCCACCCTCTGGTCCACGCCCGTCTCCACGGCCGCCCCCCATCCTCATCAAAACGGGGACGTCTCGGCCGACCACCACTCCCCGCACGACGGCGGAGGTGGTGGTGGGGCTCTCGACGAGGCCAGGCTTCGGTACAAGTCTGCTGTTTCGGCGCTGCGAGCTGTGCTTGCTGCAATTCCTAGCTCTCCGAAGGTACAGACTGTACGAAAGGGAAGGATTCTCTTTTTTAGTTTGTTTGGTTGTCTATTGGTGAATTTGTAGTTGGTCATTCTTCGAGTGGGATGATCTTCAGGAGGGAGGCTCGGCAGCCTCTGGATTGGAACTGGGAAGCAATGAGGCTGAGGTTAAGAGATTGGAAGAGCGTGTTTCTTCTCTTAGGAAGGTAAACCTGGCAAATATCATTCGTTTTTTTCCCATTTATGTCTGTTTAAACTTTTGATGTATTTAATCAGCTATTTAACATATTCCTGTGAAATGGCCAGTCTTTGACATCATTGTTATCCTATTTGATGTTTGGTGACATGCAACCTGGCCCTTGAGCCATAACTGCTTGTTCTCTATTTAAACATTGCTCCATTCGAAGTTATACTTATACGTACGACAAGTAGTATCTCATACTCTCATTGATGCCTTAATGGTTTCTAAAAAAAATAATCCTGAGTTTGGTCGAACACCTTTTCAATTAAATGTCTTTGGGAATGTGGCATGCCCTATGTACAAATCACAAACTTGTAGCTTCCTCAAATCCTTATTAATTTTCTTGAATGTTGGTAAATATTATAACAGTGGGGGATACTTACAAGTTTGCAAGTATTACACATGACTGAAGGATATATTTGAAGATTTAGAATATTCTTTATTGGCTTGACATCCTCATAGTAGTGTAGCTCGATTTTAACTTTAGATTTTTTATTTGCTACTCTATGCCTTAGCTTGTATAATTCTCTTCGTACATGAATGAGCATGGTTTTAACCAGGAATACTTGGTGAATTGTTGACCAAAATGATGCCATCATGGTGGCTTGCCTCGTCACTTCAAGCTATGAGCTAGGCCAGGTGGAGGAGTGTCGCCTCACTCTGGTTGAATGAGGTGGTTGCTTTAGTCACTTTGGTCACTCAATCACCTTAGTCTGAGGCAACACTTGATTAAAAACGAGCATTTCCACCTTCATCGATCTCCTTCCTCCCTTTTTGTCTTTTTTGTCCAATAATCCAACCATAATTCTCTCTCGTTTATCATTTTTATTCACTGTTCCTAGCTTTAATCATTATTTTTTTTGCATTTCATTCATTTATTACTCTTTTGAGATTTAACCATTGTTTTACTCTCTGCTTTAATACGTCACTAATTATCAGCTCCTCAGTTTTTCAGATTTTTACTCATTTTAATAATTGTTTGAATGCAGCAATTATATTTACTTTAATTCATATTTAAAGTTTGACTTTTCTAGTTAAGGGTGGTATGTGAGTGGTTATTTGATTTTATCATTCTTGGCTCTTTCGTTTATATATTTTATTTATTCATCCTATTTTATAATTTATCACCTCCCTTCAATTAGGGTAGCTCCTTTCCTCTCAATATGGATGTTTAGGTGGTTTGTTGCTTTAGCATTGCCTTTCACCTTGATAACTTTGGACCAATTGTACTTGGTTTATGCTCTCATGATATTTTTTTCCTTGAATTGAACTCATAACCAGAAAATGGATATAGGATATTTATCCCTTTTGGTTTGTGAGTAATATCCTTGGTTTTTCTTTGCCTTGAAGAAGTAGACCTTGAAAGTTTGATCCATGGAATAGACGATTGGAATATGGTTTTTCACATCTTACTGGTTTTTTCACTTGTTATTCAGTGGAAATAAGAATGCATCACCATATGCTTATCCCTTGTATGTTTTGCATGGTAAATATTTAACTTGGTTTTCTTACAAATTAGAGTTAGGATTGGAAATAAGAATTTATGAATTTTGACTGAGCCCCCCATCCTCAACTAGTGTACTAATATTAAAGTTGCGTTTGGTTTGGCTTTTGTAGGTTAAAGCTTCTTAGAAATCCAAATTTTCTAGGAGAGCTTTAAATTGACATTTTTTGTTGGTAGATCCCCACCTATCACAATTTTATTTGATATTTTATTTTTGATCCAGCTTCTTGGTACTCAATAACTAGTTAAATGACAAAAATACCTTCTTCATTTTTTCTTGTCTTTCTTTCTACTCATCTCTTCTCCTATTCGACTGTCACCACCACTATTTCTTCAAAGGATTTGCGTTTCAGAGGTGGTAGGCAACGGTGGTCGTAGGTTCGTTGAGAATGGTATTAAGTTTGGGTTTAGATGTCATTGGCAAAAATTGTAAACATCTATTGGTTTGCTTGTAATATTCAACTCATGTCGGGGATAATATGGTTATACAAAGGGATTAAAATTTGGTGTTTTGGTAAGCTCACTCTAGTGAGCTTCCAAAAAAACTAGCGCTTTCATGTTTTGGTACTATCTTTAGAAGTTGACGTTTAGACAAAAGTTGGTGTTTGAAAATGTGTTTGTTTCGGCTTTGGGGAGGAAAATAGATTCTCGTCGGAGGTTCAAGCTCAAAAGTCAAACCAACACATCCCCAAGGTGTTTGTGCCTTTTTGATTTTGGCTCTATTATGCATATATTCTTAGTCCTCCAATAGTTGAAGTTTTTATGTGAGAATTGATTCAATACTAAAATTTGGGAAGCAAGTGTTGGAAAATATGATGAAAATCTAACTGAAACTAAAATAAAAGCAAATCAATCGAATAAAAAACATATTAGGGTTAATGTAGAAAATGACTTGAATATGCTTTGAAAGAAAAAAAAAAAAATTCAGTTAGATGACCCCTGCACCTCCTGCTCCCAGTTGAATATGCCCTGTTCCCAGTCGCGGGTCTTCACCCGCACCTCCTGCTCGCGGAAGGAAGCCCCCGCTCCTGCTCTGATCCGTCGCCTCCTCCCCTGCCGCCGCGCCTGCTCCGATGTGTCGCAGGGAACCGTGCGCCTCCCTTGCCGTCGCAACTGCTCTGATATGCGTAGGAAACCGCGCGCCTCTTCTCCAGCCACCGCGCTTGCTCCGATGCATCGCAGGGAACCGCGCGCCTCCTCCCCTGCCGCTGCACCTGCTCCAATGCGTCGCAGGGAACCGCGCGCCTCCTCCCCTGCCGTTGCGCCTGCTCCGAGCCGCGCACCTCTTCTCCTGCCGTCGCGCCTGCTCGCGGGAAGCTTGGACGCAGGGAGCCGTCGAGCTCTCCTTTTGCTCGTGCCTGCTCCTCGTCCGACGCGTCCGTTCCGCGCGTGGATGCATCCGCGCATTCGTCTTCCTCCACTGCTATATAAGGAGGAGGTAGGGACAATGTTTCAGTGTGCAGAAAAACGGGGAAGATACTGTTTTCTTCTAGTCTTTGTTTTTTGGGGTTTCATATCATTTAGTTCCAGTAAAATCTCTGTGAGTACGAGTTGTACAAGAGTTATACTCTTGGTCTGAGTTGTATTCTTCTGAAGAATAGTGAAACCTATCTGCCCTGTCTGTGGACGTAGTTCTTTTTTGGGTGAACTACGTAAATTTGCGTGTTTGTTTCATCTCTGTTCTTCTTCATTTCATTTTATTTTCTTGTTTAACTAATCTTTAAACTTAACAGTTAAGGAAAGCTTGGTTGTAAAGCACATCGTCTGCACTCTTATTAGGGTAAAATTTCACCCTTTCTTGTGCCTTGGGATTTTAGAGCGAATTGCTTCTCATACAACACTAATCAAGAGCCTTTTGCCTCCAAGAAGAAATAGTTAGTAAAACAATTGTTGAAAATAGAGGCTTTGGTTAGTGATGTGAGAGGAATAGAAAACTTGCTGAACTCTAATAGCTTTCTTGATTAACATTGACAAGAAAAATGTCGAAGCTTTGCAAGTTTTCTATTGTTCATCAAAATCTCTGTGTTGAACATTTTTTTTTCAAATGATTTCTTCTTGGCGATGAGTTGGGGTTGGGTTCATCTTATCTTTGATCGTGTCAATGGAGAAGTAAAAGGAAAGTCTGAGCTACTTCATTTCTTGGGAATGTTCCACTGCTGAATCCTTAGGCGCAAGGGATGAATTTGTCCTAAAGAGCATAAATGCTCATAGACTTTCCTAAACCCTAATCTGATTTTTAATTGTTTTTTCTAAATTTATTTAATTTCAAACCTAGATTTTCCTCATGTTTTCCAATAGCATGTTATCGGAAATAGAAGGGATGTTGAGAAGCTAGTGGTGGTGTTGAAGAACATGAATCATCGATGTTTACATGAGGGCCTCAGCCAACTACTTAAGGACATTGATTTGAGTGTGAAACCTGTGTTCATGTGTATGTGCCATGGGCCACTGGCCACATATTTGCTGCAATTAATTAATTATGTGTATTTTTTTAAAACATTGTTTAGTCCCAATGGTGAGAATTCTAGGCGTATCCCTGTGCATTTATTGCACTTGTGATGCATATAGAAAGTTCACTGCTACTTGACATGGGCATTTTGCTGATGTTGAGCTTGTAGTATGCAATGTATGGTACTGCAAGTTGATAGTGTCAACGGGCTTACTTGGGCAAAAACCTGAGCAAGAGCATATCTTTCTTTGTTTTTTAATTTCTACCTTCGTAAACATTTATCTGCTTTGTTGAGCAACAAAATTTACTAGAACTTCACCATGTCTTTTTGATATTTCTATCTTGGCTGGCTGGTTAGCTTGACATGGCTTTGTCTTGGAAGCAGGAGCTCGTCATCAAGAACAAACACTTGAAACTTATCATAGATCAGCTTCGAGAACTCGTCACTGACATATCCACTTGGCATAGCCCCTGTTCCTTGTGAAGTTTCACCACTCGATTGTGCCTATCCTGGCTGTTACCTACCTGTTGGTCTCTCCTCAAAGAGGCACGAGGATCACAAGATCGTATTCACATCTTACTCAAGATGTTTATTATGAGTAATGCCTATTCAATAGATTCTCTTTTCTGACAATGTTGGTTGGTCCGTAGTTCTCGATGGAGGGGATCCTACGTAATTTGTGTGTTAGAAAAATGATGTAGATCTAATAATGTAACATAATGTAAAATGTTCTGTCAGCAGCTGTAGAATTTACTGGTAGATCAATGTTTCAAGTTGGTTTAAACAGAAAGGTTCAAACATCGATTGAACGAACCATTTCGTCGACAAGTTTCCATTACTGAAGGCATTTTATAAAAGAAACCTTGTACGGACCGTAGTAGCTTCATTTACTATCTATAATTGTGATGTCTGAGTATTAATTTGGTGCTCTGTTCATCACTAACATCAAATGAACAAATACCGTTCTTGGTGGCTCTACCATTGTCTTGTGGTAGCAACATATCACGTGGATTCCATGTAGTTTGTCGCATTCTGTCTGAGATCAAAACAGATGCAAGAGAAATGCTACACTGACCCAGGGATGGTCTGTCAATCCTTACCGCACGATCATCCAGTCGACAACCGTCGGCTCAGATCCACCTCGGTGACGGGTCCCACGCGCATTTCAGTCATCAGATCATGGATCTGCGTCCGTTTCAAGCAACCTGTTCGCTCACCCGCAGAACAGCATACCCCTATCCCTTGTTTTCCCCTCCAACCAATCGCATCCCTCTATACTCGCCGATTACAACCATTCGGTGGAACATTACAACGACTTCGTAATAAAATCCCAGAACCACCACAGCCATCTTCTCTTCCTCCTCCGTTCCTGTTCGCTCCACTCAACGCCGCCTATCGAGACGAGGTGAAGGAGAGCGAAGGTGGTGGAGGACAGATGGATCCGGACGCGCTGGCGAAGGCGTTCGTAGAGCACTACTACCGGACGTTCGACACGAACCGGGCGGGGCTTGGGAACCTGTACCAGGAAGGGTCGATGCTGACATTCGAGGGGTCGAAGATCCAAGGGGCGCAGGCGATCGTCGCGAAGCTGACGGGGCTCCCGTTCCAGCAGTGCCAGCACAACATCTCCACCGTCGACTGCCAGCCATCTGGCGCTGGCGCGGGGATGCTTGTCTTCGTCAGCGGGTCGCTCCAGCTCGCTGGGGAGCAGCACATGCTCAAGTTTAGCCAGGTATGGATCTGAGGTAGTTGTTGACGATGAGGATGATGATCTGTTGTTTGTCGTTGTTGTTGTTGATCTTTATGGATTTTGGTGGATTTCGTTTGTTTGATCTTGCTTTCGTGTGGATCCATGTGCTAGGTGGTAGTGGACTATTAGGAAACCATTTTTTTTGTCAGTATGCGGGACATATTCATCATAGTCCGGTGTTGTAGGTTTCGGCGCTTTTGTTTGGTGATTGTTCCAGATACACAAAATTTTATCATGTGCTGTCAACATCTTCAATTCTACTTACAACGGTCGAATTGCTGGTACCTATTGTAAGAGAGGTCAGATGTGATATGTCTTCTAGTTAGATGTTGACCTTAAACGGTTTGCTTGAGCTTATTTGAGACATTTATGTTTGACAGTGATGGGAAATTCTAAGAGCAGATGGATGCTTATCTTGAATAATAAATACTAAATGAATCTGCAAGTTCTTATTCTTATTCTTAAAAAAAGAAGAAGACAAACTAAATGAAGTCTTGTCAGCCAAGTAGAAAGGCTTTGAAGGTTGTGTATGGGGATGAAGGAAAATCTTAGTCTATTCTGATATGAAATCAAATATTTATGTGGAGATCAAACATTTACTGGCGATAAGAACTGGATGTCTGAGACATTGTATCAATTATGAGGAAAACATGTCATCATCTGTTAAGCACTGTGAATGAAAAATGTGATGGAAGGTTGTATACTAATTCCATGGAGGTTGATGCAATCCAATTGATATGGATAATCACTTTCTCACAAACGTAAGCCCAATTGAAATTGAAAAAGAATTTAGAATGTCAAAGCACATCATGTCCCTGAATGAGTAAATCTCTGAATTAAACGTATCAGAGAAGCATTCCCCAAAGTCTAGACAAGGGGCTCGTAACCATCGATATGCTGCATGTTTATTACAAGTTGAACTAATTATGTAATTATAAACCTTTTTTCTAAACTTTTAGTTCATTAATGCAGTTGTTTTGGCTTTTATCAACTGTGAATCTATTTGTTGATGTTACTACCGCTGATATTTTGATTTCCCTTGTTCCATTTGAACGTTACAATTAATGATTGGTATGAACTCAATATAAGGGCCTGTTTGGGCCTTTGGTTTGATGTAAGACAAACTCAGTAGAAATTACATCATCTGAACGTTTATGAGATGTGCCTCAAAAGAAACTTGAGAAAACCCCATCTCTTATGATTATCTTACAAGTATAGTACTAATGTATTTGAGGATCATCTTTAGTTCAAAGATGGAACTTTCCTAAACCCAGTTTGTGATAACATGAGTCAAACACTGAACAAGCTTGTTCTTAGTTATGTTCCTAAAGGATACATATATAAGTGTTGGTTTCTATTGCTTCATAACTGTAGAATTACATAAGAATCTCATCCCTCATATAAAAAACTTTCTTGGTTCAATAAAGAACTGTGCATCCTCATGTTCTTGGAGTCTACTACTACCAACTGAATGTCAGGTCAGCTTGTCTATTTAATTATTTGAGCTGGTTAGAATGTTCACTTAGGCTTGTCTGTTCAATAATCTGAGCTGGGTTAGCTAGCAAAAATAGGATTCTACTATTGCAGTATTAATATATGCATAATTACACAAGTAATGTGTTAGAGATATCTTTGGTTTGTATTACTTCGCTACTGTGGTGAGTTCTGAATAGAACTGATCAAGCTATCTTCAGGTTTGTAGCTATTTAGTTGTTTAGTTTGATATTGTATATCAATAAATTTCAGGTCAGCCTATTTATTTAGTAGTTTGCAGTCCCAAGCAAATTGCCAAGTGGTTGAGCTGCTCCCAAGTGGTTTTTATGTTTGCGACATTGCTAGGCTGGTCCTGCTTGTGGATATGGTGATATACCTCTTTTACCAAATTAGGTTCTTGGGTACTTGGAAATGACTGAGCTTGTGGGAAGTAAAATAATGTAAATGCTTAAATAATCATTGTTACACATCATTGTACTGGCTGGCAAAACAGTACATAATACAGTATTATTTACATGAACTGAGCATCATGCTAGAATAGAAGCCTAATAATAGCTAGTAAGTGTACCAATAGAGACGGGTAATATATCCATAAGCTAATGAGGGTAATGAATCCAAATTATCATACAACACATGCGAAAATTTGGCAGTTGGTATTTGACTGTTTAGTCAATTGAGCGTTTTACTTCAGCAGCTGCTTAGGAGGTTTCTTTTTTTTTGCCCAGGTGCAATTTTGGTAAGGAAGCGACTTAATACTTGGCCGTCTAGAAACTATGGTTGCCCAAAGTGCGAATAGAATCATGTAATGGACATGATGATGAGCAATAACTTTGTTGAGGATAATATTAAGTATTGAATTCTAGACGCTAGTCTTGAACTTTTAATTGCTAATAATATTCCAAGCGGTAATCTATGGATTTAGTTTACATTCATGATCATTTTTGTTTCTTTGCTGGCAGATGTTTCATTTGATGCCGACCCCTCAAGGAAGCTATTACGTCTTCAATGACATATTCCGTTTAAACTATGCCTGAGGACTCATGCTTTGGAATCTTGCATCTGCAACTGGAGTAGATTACATTATTCAATTGGATTAGCTTGCGTGAGGGCTTGGTCATTTTTGATTGGTTACATGCTTTTATTCCCCTCTGTAAGGATTTATGGTTTGCAAGACAGAAACGTATCTTGTTTTTAGATTCAGGAAAGGACCTGAGATATTTTCTTATATGCTATTTTCTGTTTTTGAAAACCTGGTTATATAATCAAAACCTGGTTATGAGTACCATCACCAAGCACCATGTAAAAGTTCTTATCCACTTTGGGATGCCAAAATAAGTCAGACAATGATTTCAAAATAAAATAAAATTGAGACAATTAGTTGAGTACTGATTCAAAAATAATACAAGTTAATAAAGGAGGATCGAAGTACAAGAGATAAGTCAAGAAAGAAGTTAGTTAGGTAAAAGAATCCTTCGCAAAAGTGAGAATCAGGAGATGTAGGCATTGGAATGGTCATCTCATCTGTCCCAATAAGTGTTTGTATTAAGCTTAGAAGGTCGAGTGTCTACCTTTTCATGAAGATTTAGATCAATGATGGTTGGTTAACCTTGGGCACTGAGATTCATATCCTAAATCTGCTGCGTATGTCAAAAGTCAGTAGTTGAGAAGAGATTTCTGTACTCAAGGGTTCTCATTATCTAACTAAAATATAGTATAGTTAAAGACATTAGATTAAGAAATATTGAGTTAATGTTTCTACATTTATCATGGAAAATGGCATTATTGCGATGTAACTAAAGTGACCAAAAAATATTCTGAATGAGGGTATTCCAGTATCTTATACTAATATTGAATTTGAGATAAATTTTCAATGCAAAAGTTTGAGATAAGTTGAAATTTGATAACAAAGTATTGACATTACGTAGAAAAAAGTTACATAAAGTTTTAACGAAAGAGTAATGAAAAAAGATATGAGTGACTGATCTTAAATGAAAGTCACAACTTTCATAATATAAGAGACTAGATCCGTCTTTTTAGATAAGTTGGCACTAGATAATATTTTATTCTTTAAGGCAAGTCATATGATATTTTCACTTTAAGTGGAGTTGTACTTTTCCAAATTTTAATTTTGATTGATGAATGAAGTCTCCCAGCATTTAAAGATTCATAGCGACTTTTAATAGAGAAAGCTCTGGATTGAGTAAGACTCCAAGAAATTGAATCTTTCTTGTGAGAAAGAAGAACAGAGTTTATTACACTACCTAGTTGCAGGAGTAGTGATTGAGAGAGTCTCAAATTGAAATAAAATAGATCCATCCTTCTAGCCTAATACGATGATTTCATATTGGTCAAAGTTCATTTTTTATATTTTGCAAGTAAGAAGAGTTTAGGAGAAATGAATTTTAAGGGAATATAGCCAATCCACCTACTTTCTCATAATAGAATTGAGTTTCAATATTAACAATATAGGAGTTGAAATTATTGATAATATTGAAGCAAGATTTCTATTCCTTCCATCTGATGATGCATGCTTGGAGGTTGTATTGAGAATTGTCCAAATGTTACTATTAGCTAGGTATCTACACTTAATCCACTTGCACCATTTGAGATTATCGATACTTGAGAGAAGCTTCCAAAGAAGTTTACATTTTAGGACCTTATTAATGTTATGTATATTAATGATACCCAAACCATCCTTATGTTTGTGTTGACAGACATTCTACCACTTAATCAAATGATACCCACTACTAAGGGATGAAAAGGAATTTCATAGAAATTGTTTACGAATTTTATCAATTTCCCCAACAGTTCTAGCTAGAAGGTGAAGGACAAAGAGATAGTAAGTAGATATAGTAGAGATAGTAGAATTTAGCAAGGTAAGATGACCCCCTAAGGAGAGACACCTATCTTTCCAATAATCAAGCTTAGTGTTCAGTTTATCCTGGACAGTGGCCTAATCATTGAAAGAAGTCTTTTTGAAATGAAGGGGTAGGCCAAGATAAGTGATGGGAAGGGTGGCTTGACACATTTTAGAATTGAACTAAGTCTCACAGACAAGTCATTGTTGATCTCAATTCTAGTGAGAGAAGACTTACGAAAGTTAATATTCAGTTTAGAACTAGTTTGAGAGCATCATAAGATTCGCTTGAGATTGATAAAGCAATCTACTGAAGGCTCAAGGAATAACAAGGTATCATCCACATATTGGTTATTAAGGACATTAGGGCCATTGTGAGGGAAATGGATCTCTCAAATCAGGTTGTTTTCTTTATCAAGACAAAACATCCTATTGAGGATGTAAGTAACTAATATGAACAATAATCGGGGTAGAGGATTCCCTTGCCTTAGAGCATTGGAAGAACTGAAGTGGCCTTTAGGGGTGTCATTAATTAGAATCGAAAATTTAGCAATGTAAATACACATTCTAATCCAAGAAAGCCTTTTTTCACTTAAGTCATAACCAAGACATTTAGAAAAAAGTCTCAATTGAGATTGTTAAATACTTTTTCAAAGTCTAACTTAATCATTACCCCATTTGAGTAGGTGAAATATAGAAGATGTAGAGTTTCTTGTGCTACAACATAACAATCACTTATGTTGTGACTTTTCAGAAAAACATTTTAAGAGTCATTTACAATGGTACTCAGAATATGATTGAGTTTGGATGTTATGCATTTAGAGATAATTTTATAGTTGCTATTGAGAAGCCTAATAGGCCTATAATCTTAGACATACTTTGCATTCACTTTTGTAGGAATGAAGATGATGAAAGTTTGATTAATAGTTTTTTGGAACATTAGGATTAGTGGCTTGGTAGAGGAAATGAAAAAATCAATCAAATCATCCTTGATCAGTTCCCAAAAGTGTTGATAAAAACACAAGTGAAACCATTCAGACTTGCAAATTTATCACTGGGAAGTGAGAAAACATTACTTCTAATCTCATCCTCAGTATAGGTACCCTTTAAATCTTGGGGATATGCGATTTTATTTGGTAGCAGCATATCCCAGTCTAACCTGATACAGGGAAGGGGGGCCTTGTTAAGGAGTTTAAAGAAGTGATACTCAATTGCAAAGCAAATATGATGAAATGATTTTGTTTGAAGACCATCAATAGAGAGGGAGGTAATAGTGTTTCTCCTCCTCCTAAAGTTTGTGATTTTATAAAGGAGGAGGTATTTAAATTGCTTTCCTTAAGCCACTAAATACGAGAGCGTTGTCTCTAGTAAATTTCTTGACCTTTAAGAATATTGAGATGTTCTAGTCTTCAGTCTTGCTTCTATTTCCATTTTATTGAGGATAATGGGGGCAGATTCATCCTGATTATCTTATCTTTGGATCATCTATTCAATAGCTAGAAGTCTAGATTAATGATTATCATGATGAGAAAGTAGCTAGGATTTAATAATGGCTTTAATAGTTTGGTCTTGAATGAGAATTTAGCAATAGGGTTAGCATTAGTTGAAAAGGAGGTTCAGTAATCGTTGACTATTGAATCAAAACCTTTGACGAGGAGTCAAGATTTGTAGAATCTAAAAGGAAGAAGCCCCCACTCAGGAGGGTAGGTGTCTAAACAGATACGGATGTGTAGCACTAGACCCATTGGGGCGTTCATGTGAAAATCTAGTGATATTGAAGTCCTCCCCAATAGCCCAATTGTCCCCAACGAAGGTTTGAATATGTCTAAGTTCAGTAAGAAATTGAATTTTGGATGATGCCAACCTTAGACCATATACTCCTGTGAGCCACCATTCAAAGGAATCAGAAAGATTTTTGAAGTGAATGGATAGAGAAAATTGATCATGGAAAACTTCCAGTTTACTATAGCTAGCTTCATCTTAGCTAATTAAAATTCCTTTAGAGAGTCCCATGGCCGGTAGGAACTCCCACCTATTGAGTCTACTACCACTAATGGTTCTCAAAGTATGTTGGGAAAAGGACACAACCTTGATTTCAAGAATAATGACAAAATCAATTTTTGTCATACGGACTAAGTTCCTAAGCTCTCTACGTTTAGAGTTACTCCCTAGTCCACAAATGTTTCAAGCCAAAATTATTATCACAAGATAAATTTTAAATGCAGATAAACAATCTATAGCAAAGTCAACTAGCAGTGTAGAGCACATAAGAGGTGGATGTTGCGCACCATGGCCACCCTTACCATGCATATTTGAGTGACATTTCTAGATTACTACTTTGATCCCCTCTACCACCCTTATGTCCACCTCTAGCCTAGAACATCTTCCCGTACGACTTTCTGGGTCCCTGAGGGCTAGCAAAACCCATAGCGAAAGGTGCCACTGAAGGCACAAACTTAGTCGTTGAGGGGGTAGAGATGTCTAGGACGCGGTTAAATTGAATGAGATAAGCTTTTCAAATAAAGGAATAATGAAGGAGCCCTGGCATGTCTCTGCCTAGAAGCAGTTTGATCTTGATGCGTGCAAATTCTTAAAACTCACCTGATCATGACTTATATCCACTTCCAAAAGATCAGCGAAGTCAGAGATCATTTTGGAGAATAAGTTTACACCAAGGTTTTATAAATCGAATTGGAGAACAAATTGGAAGAGCATCAATTTTGGTTCAACCAGTAGTTAGACCGACCCAATGATATATTTCCGGTTCTAAATCAGGTTTAATCCGGTTTAAATTGATTATTATATTACTTCTACAAAAGATAAACCTGTTTTCAATATATAACCTGTTTCACATATGAATATCTATACATATGAATCAACCTCTTCACATCCATGTGCATATGACATGATAAATGTGGAACCAATAGCAGTATAGCATACTAATTTGCATACATAATAAATCATGATTATATGATCCAAGGCAAAAAAGATCATAAAAGCAAATATAATCATATTAAGTTACATGGTTCAAAACTAAAAATCAACTCATCTCAAATGTAATTGTTCTCATGAAAATTCAAAAACTAAGTTCTAATTTCTAAACTACAATATTTTAAGCATGCATGTTAGTTATCCTTCCATCTTCAATCCTTACATTGCATTTGTAAACATAAAAAATATAGAGTTATAAATTATGAAGCCTTAATAAACTAAGACTTAAATTAATCAAAATTTTAAGAAGAGGGCAAGAGGTGTAGAGTGGGGACTAGAGAGGAAGAGGGCAAGAGGTGTAGTTGACCCATGGAGGCGAGAGGCGGTAGTGGTGGAGGCAGGAGGGATTGGGGAGGAAGAGTGCAAGAGGCACAATGTGGGGAATTGGGAGGAAAAGGGCAAGAGGCCTAGGGTGGGGACTAGGTAAGAAGAGGGCAAGAGGTGCAGTTGACCGACAGAGGCAGAGGCACAAGGTAGGAGGCGGAGGTAGGTTGAGGCGGGAGGTTGAGGCACAAGCCAAAAGGCATGAGCACATGTAGGAGGGCTAGAAGGAGCAATTGAGGTGGTGATCCACCAATGTTGCTTAAGGCTAGTGGTGGCAAGGTGGGGGATGATTAGAGGTGGCAAGGAGGAGAAGGATAGGGTGGCGAGCACCAGTAGTAGTGTCAGTGCTGCTTGGTTTGTGTCTTAGGGTTTTTTGTGTTTTAGTTTTTAGGGTTTGGTTCTTTGGTTTTTTTCTTTTATACAAGGCACACAACTAGCGATTCAACTAGGTGGTTCAACTGTTCTGAGGCTGTTCAAAGTGGTTCACACCAATTTAATCATCTAACTGGTTTTATCTTCCAAAAAATTGGATATTCAACTAGTTCAGTTCAATCTAGTTGAACTAGCTGGTCCAGTTCAGTTTTTAAAACCATGGTTTACACTCCACAGATGGTGAGGGACTTTTTCCATATCAATGTCTAAATAACATTGATATTGGTAGACCAAGGGGCAAAATAAAGAGAGATACTAGAGAACATGGTCTAGTTAGTAGTGAGTGCCTCGTCTTGGAGCAAGAGGGAAGAGAATTTAACTAAGAACTTTGAGTCAGTGATACTAATGACTTGCTACCCTTGGTGCTGTGGTTAGAGAACTAATAAATTTACAACCAACTCCTCCTGAGAAATACTATGGTAGTTGGTAGTAGCCACAACAAAAGTGGAAAGAACATCCATTTGGGTGTAGAATTCCTCTATCGGCATAAGAACTATCGGTTGGTACGAAGAAAGTCCAACCATAAATGTGGTCGGCGAAGGAGATAAGGGTTGATGGGAGGGAGAAATGCAGTTGGGAAAGGTGAGAGAGGGAGACTTGTTACAATTAAACTAGCAAACAACAACTGAATGGCTAGGCACCCTACATTTAAAGCAAAAATCTTTATATCTGCACAGACTACTGACATGCTCATGGAGCTTGCATTTAAAGCATTTGATAGAAGTGGTACAAAAGATGATTGTGGGGAATTTGGCCTTCACCACTAAACGATCAATATGTTAGGGACTAATGGGCATCATTAGTTAGTCCTTAATCAATAAGGCATGAAGATTCATGGGTTATCGAATTATTATTCCCCATTGATTCAACCAAATGGCAAAGGCGGGAATCGACAACATTAAATGATAGTGGGGTATTAGGTGGCTACGTCATATCCAAGGAATGAATTTGAGATGACCAAGGTCTCCTGCATGGATAAGCATGTGTTTTATCGATCCTACAAGGAAGCATATTTTTATTTGAATTTACGTAGGGAACAATAAATGCATTGGATTGCAAAATCTTACTGTAGACACTCCACTTTGCCAGCCTCTCGCTAGCGAATTCCTTTAGAAGAGAGCGTGTGGATAATCACTTTCTCACAAACGTAAGCCCAATTGAAATTGAAAAAGAATTTAGAATGTCAAAGCACATCATGTCCCTGAATGAGTAAATCTCTGAATTAAACGTATCAGAGAAGTATTCCCCAAAGTCTAGACAAGGGGCTCGTAACCATCGATATGCTGCATGTTTATTACAAGTTGAACTAATTATGTAATTATAAACCTTTTTTCTAAACTTTTAGTTCATTAATGCAGTTGTTTTGGCTTTTATCAACTGTGATCTATTTGTTGATGTTACTACCGCTGATATTTTGATTTCCCTTGTTCCATTTGAACGTTACAATTAATGATTGGTATGAACTCAATATAAGGGCCAAGCCTTTGGTTCGATGTAAGACAAACTCAGTAGAAATTACATCATCTGAACGTTTATGAGATGTGCCTCAAAAGAACCTTGAGAAAACCCCATCTCTTATGATTATCTTACAAGTATAGTACTAATGTATTTGAGGATCATCTTTGGTTCAAAGATGGAACTTTCCTAAACCCAGTTTGTGATAACATGAGTCAAACACTGAACAAGCTTGTTCTTAGTTATGTTCCTAAAGGATACATATATAAGTGTTGATTTCTATAACTTCATAACTGTAGAATTACATAAGAATCTCATCCTTCATATAAAAAACTTTCTTGGTTCAATAAAGAACTGTGCATCCTCATGTTCTTGGAGTCTACTACTACCAACTGAATTTCAGGTCAGCTTGTCTATTTAATTATTTGAGCTGGTTAGAATGTTCACTTAGGCTTGTCTGTTCGATAATCTGAGCTGGTTAGCTAGCAAAAATAGGATTCTACTATTGCAGTATTAATATATGCATAATTACACAAGTAATGTGTTAGAGATATCTTTGGTTTGTATTACTTTGCTACTGTGGTGAGGTCTGAATAGAACTGATCAAGCTATCTTCAGGTTTGTAGCTATTTAGTTGTTTAGTTTGATATTGTATATCAATAAATTTCAGATCAGCCTATTTATTTAGTAGTTTGCAGTCCCAAGCAAATTGCCAAGTGGTTGAGCTGCTTCCAAGTGGTTTTTATGTTTGCGACATTGCTAGGCTGGTCCTGCCTGTGGATATAGTGATATACCTCTTTTACAAAATTAGGTTCTTGGGTACTTGGAAATGACTGAGCTTGTGGGAAGTAAAATAATGTAAATGCTTAAATAATCATTGTTACACATCATTGTACTGGCTGGCAAAACAGTACATAATACAGTATTATTTACATGAACTGAGCATCATGCTAGAATAGAAGCCTAATAATAGCTAGTAAGTGTACCAATAGAGACGGGTAATATATCCATAAGCTAATGAGGGTAATGAATCCAAATTATCATACAACCATGGTGCCAAATGTCGATCCGTGTCGGCGACATTTCGCCGACACGTATCGTTTGGTCAAATTATAGAAACGACATTTAAACGTATGTCGCGACTTAGCTTATGTCGGACGATATTTCGGTGGATGTCGGAGACATCAGTGGACATCGACGGATGTTTGGTAGTTTTTAAGGCAAAATTTCACGTATCAGTCGACACACCTCCTTCACAAATTGACACGGACTACGCGGCTTTAAAAGCCATTGATTCCCTTCGTCGACCAGCTGCACCTTCTCGCATTTCCTCTCTTCCTCTTCCTCAAGCTTCTCCAGTAGTCATCCAACCAACCATCCTACTGTCCACCGTCCAGCATCGTCCGTCGTCCTGCGTCGACCGCATTTGCCTTCCAACGCCGTCGATCGTCCAGCGTCGTCCGCCTTTGCTATCCGACGCCTTCTTCAGTTCTCCTCAAGCTTCTCTTGCGCCGTCCGCCCTTCTCTTCGTCGATCTGCCCTCGTCTTCTAGATTTCTCCATGAGCACGTCGCTTCGCTGCAGCCTCCAACCAAGTTCGTCCCTGTGTCCTTTCCTTTTTTTACTTGAAAAGTCTGCTAAGTGTTGGTATGTGTGATATGTCTCGATCCCTTTTTTCCCTTTTAAAGCTTGTGAGTTATGACGAGAGATCCAGGGTTATATCTGTTTTTTTTTTTTGGGTCCTTTCTTGCAAAAGAGGTTTTACTACCTTCGAACAAATTGGAAATACATATGGAGTATAATATAATAGTTAATAGTTTGATAAGGCTTAGTGATGAAAGCTTCCGTCCTATCATGTCCAGACTTATGTCTGTAACTATCATTTTCTCTCTCTCTTTTCTTTATGTAGTAAATCTTTTCTTTTATTTAAGAAATATTCATATTTAATTTGTAATTAATTAAAAAATAAAGATTTAACCTAATAATATTTCAATTCATCACGTAGATGATAGATCTAACATAATGATTCTATAAAATGAGTAATTTTTTATAATTTTTTAGGATTTAACGTAATGATTTAAGTGTTATTTAGGTCATGTAGCATAATGATTTAGCCTAAACCTTTATTAAGTATTTTTATGTATTATTTATACTTTAGGATATTTCTGTTAGGTTCATCTATTGTATTTTAATGTGATACATATTGAAGAAGTTAATTTAAGTAGTTTAAGATGTAGATTATTGCTTATTTTAGCTTATCTAAGAATTTCAATTTAAAATTTAAAGTTTTTTGATCATTTTTATGGACTTCCGTAAATTTACCGTGTTTCCACCGACATTTCCACCGAAGTCCGACACGTTTCTTATTTTTGTCGAACCGAAGTCCAACACGTTTCTTATTTTTGTCGAACCGAAGTCCGACACGAAACCAACATTTAATTCTATGCATACAACACATTCCAAAATTTGGCAGTTGGTATTTGTCTGTTAAGTCAATTGAGCGTTTTAATAGGATACTTCACAAAAGTGAGAATCAGGAGATGTAGGCATTGGAATAGTCATCTCATCTGTCCCAATCAGTGTTTGTATTAAGCTTAGAAGGTCAAGTGTCCACCTTTTCATGAAGATTTAGATCAATGATGGTTGGTTAACCTTGGGCAATGAGATTCATATCCTAAATCTGCTGCGTATGTCAAAAGTCAATAGTTGAGAAGAGATTTCTGTACTCAAGGGTTCTCATTATCTAACTAAAATATAGTATAGTTAAAGACATAAGATTAAGAAATATTGAGTTAATGTTTCTACATTTATCGTGGAAAATGGCATTATTGCGATGTAACTAAAGTGACCAAAAAATAATTTTAATGAGGGTGCTCCAGTGTCTTATACTAATATTGAATTTGAGATAAATTTCCAATGCAAAAGTTTGAGATAAGTTGAAATTTGATAACAAAATATTGACATTATGTAGAAAAAAGTTACATAAAGTTTTAACGAAAGAGTAATGAAAAAAGATATGAGTGATTGATCTTAAATGAAAGTCACAACTTTCATAATATAAGGGACTAGATCCGTCTTTCTAGATAAGTTGGCACTAGATAATATTTTATTCTTTAAGGCAAGTCATATGATATTTTCACTTTAAGTGGAGTTGTATTTTCCAAATTTTAATTTTGAATGATGAATGAAGTCTCCCAGCATTTA
Organism: Posidonia australis; assembly: GCA_024699735.1. Lineage (NCBI taxonomy): Eukaryota > Viridiplantae > Streptophyta > Magnoliopsida > Alismatales > Posidoniaceae > Posidonia > Posidonia australis. Next base: position 28,423 of record JAMKQA010016881.1, read on the forward strand.
AAGATTCATAGCAACTTTTAATAGAGAAAGCTCTGGATTGAGTGAGACTCCAAGAAATTGAATCTTCCTCGTGAGAAAGAAGAACAGAGTTTATCACACTACCTAGTTGCAGGAGTAGTGAATGAGAGAGTCTCAAATTGAAATAAAATAGATCCATCCCTCTAGCCTAATACGATGATTTCATATTGGTTAAAGTTCATTTTTTATATTTTGCAAGTAAGAAGAGTTTAGGAGAAATGAATTTTAAGGGAATATGGTCAATCCACCTACTTTCTCATAATAGAATTGAGTTTCAATATTAACAATATAGGAGTTGAAATTATTGATAATATTGAAGCAAGATTTCTATTCCTTCTATCTGATGATGCATGCTTGGAGGTTGTATTGAGAATTGTCCAAATATTACTATTGACTAGGTATCTACACTTAATCAACCTGCACCATTTAAGATTATCGATACTTGAGAGAAGCTTCCAAAGAAGTTTACATTTTAGGGCCATATTAAAGTTATGTATATTAATGATACCCAAACCATTCTTATGTTTGTGTTGACAGACATTCTACCACTTAATCAAATGATACCCACTACTAAGGGATGAAAAGGAATTTCATAGAAATTGTTTACGAATTTTATCAATTTCCCCAACAGTTCTAGCTAGAAGGTAAAGGACAAAGAGATAGTAAGTAGATATAGTAGAGATAGCAGAATTTAGCAAGGTAAGACGACCCCCCAAGGAGAGACACCTATCTTTCCAATAATCAAGCTTAGTGTTCAGTTTATCCAGGACAGTGGCCTAATCATTGAAAGAAGTCTTTTTGAAATGAAGGGGAAGGCCAAGATAAGTGATGGGAAGGGTGACTTGACACATTCTAGAATTGAACTAAGTCTCACAGACAAGTCATTGTTGATCTCAATTCTAGTGAGAGAAGACTTACGAAAGTTAATATTCAGTCTAGAACTAGTTTGAGAGCATCATAAGATTCGCTTGAGATTGATAAAGCAATCAACTGAAGACTCAAGGAATAACAGGGTATCATCCACATATTGGTTATTAAGGACATTAGGGCCATTTGTGAGGGAAATGGATCCCTCCAATCAGGTTGTTTTCTTTATCAAGACAAAACATCCTATTGAGGATGTAAGTAACTAATATGAACAATAATCGAGATAGAGGATTCCCTTGCCTTAGAGCATTGGAAGAACTGAAGTGGCCTTTAGGGGTGTCATTAATTAGAACCGAAAATTTGGAAATGTAAATACACATTCTAATCCAAGAAAGCCTTTTTCACTTAAGCCATAACCAAGACATTTAGAAGAAAGTCTCATTTGAGATTGTTAAATACTTTTTCAAAGTCTAACTTAATCATTACCCCATTTGAGTGGGTGGAAATATAGAAGATGTAGAGTTTCTTGTGCTACAACATAACAATCACTTATGTTGTGACTTTTCAGAAAAACATTTTAAGAGTCGTTTACAATGGTGCTCAGAATAAGATTGAGTTTGGATGTTGTGACCATGTCGGTGGAACCCCTAGGCATGGTTCACCAAACCTTACTTCGGTGTGCGGAAATACACTGGGAGGTCCGATACAGTCACGACGAAAATGGTGAATCCGGAGGAAGAGACAAGACTCAGAAACACCAAAGGGAAGACAAAAAGGATAAGGAAAGAAGTCGCCACCTAGTCTTTTAATGGAAAGACGAGGAAAA
>JAMKQA010016882.1:0-33446 GCA_024699735.1 Posidonia australis
TGAAAAATCTCAACACACCATAAATGGTGTGGAATGCCTTCCAGTCGAATCCAAGTCCCTTCTTCCTTAAGGGATAATACAGCATTTGCACTGGGAGAGTAGTGAACAAAGGAGGCAGATATAGAATGGAGGGAGGATCCAAATCTATTGAGGATGTCATTTCTATCTTTAATGGACGGAAATTTCAGTAGAAATTTCCCCTGTGAGAAATCAGTGATTTCGATTTTAATGTGAGGGGGCCAGCTAGTAAGGATATACTGAGATAAAGCCTGTTGATGGCAGTTAATTTTTGAAAGGAACTCATGTTCCGTCAGACCTGTAATTCTAAAACAATTTGTATTTTGACACTGTCTTTCCTTGGTGGTGGTTGCATAGCCAAGGGTTAAATTTATAATAGCATACCGTTTACAAAAAAAATCATTTACATAACAAAGGAAAGATACAACTTAGGATCCTTACTTTTGTTTATGGAGAATATATAACAATGCTATCTCCAACAGGAAAAACTTATTCAAAAGAACGATTCTAGAAAATCCTATATGTACTATTTGCAACAAACATGAAGAGGATGTTTATCATTTTTTTTCTTTTGTGCTTCTACAGTGAAAATTTGGGGAAAATCCGAGTGGTACTCAAAAGAGTTACTTAGAAAAGATCAACCAATACAGACTTGGATGAAAGGATGGCTCGAACCCCCTTACAAAACAAGAAAAGGAAATTACTCTCTTTTCGCAAAGGCAGCCATCACACTCAATATATTTGGGAACAAAGATGCACGACGATCTTTAAAGGGAAGAAATAGAGTGATTCCAGCATTATCAATCTCACCAACACAATTTACAAAAGTTACTATGGAAATAGGGGAAATAATCAATAAGACAACATGAAAAAGAAAGATCCAAATAATATAAGTCTCCTAAGAATTACTTGAAAGTCAACATGGACGCCTACTTCACTGTCCAAAGATTTTCGTCGACTGTGGTGATGAGAAACCCTAACAGTGATCATGTCTTTTCTATAGGCCACAAAATACAGGTCAGATCAGCTTTTAAGGCGGAGAACATCGTGATAAAGGAGGCCATTGAAATCGCCATAGATAGAGAATGGAGAAGAATGATGTTTGAAAGAGAGTGCAAAAACTTCATTAAATCTTTAAATGGAATACCAAAGAAGGCGGAGTGGAAAACTTAGGGTTGAATGTTGAACTACCAGTGTCAGGCGAAAGACCGAGATTTTGTTTTCCAACATATAAATCAGAATGTTAATTTTATAACCTATAGTCTGGCCCATGAGGCACTGGTTAGTTTTGATGTCTTAGGATCATCTGGACCCATTAGTCCTTGTATTTTCTCAATTATTCAAGAGGAAAAACTCTTAAGTTTGATAAATTTTATTAGACTTGAAAAAAAAAGACCTATTACAAACTTTTGATCTTTTATAATTAGTATCAAGAAAGACAAAAGATTTAAGAGAACGTTGTAAGAGAAAACTAACCATTAAGTCAAGAGAATAATTTATTAGAGAAGTCGATAGATGTCCATTTCCAATGTGTGGAGTGAAAGCATCCATCCATGATCCACCCATGAGGAGAAGAAAAGAGAAAAAATAGGTCTTTCCATTGGATCGCTAGGCCCATGGGCCTTCTACCCTAGCAAGTAAGCAAATCGAGCCTATGCTTGGTTCCTGGGTCTCTTGGGCCATGTTAGATTTGTAACATTGAATTAGAAATTTATCTTGTAACTCCATAAGGTAGAAAATGGGGCTCCATGTCTCATGTAGCAAACTTGGTTACATAAGAAATTCCTTCCTTTTCAAAATCGAAAAGGAAAATATTAAAAAAAAAATCTAAACTACCTTATATGATTTATTAAAATTTTATATTTTTTTGAATTTTGAGTTACTTTTACCATTGAAAAACCATCAAAAAAGTTTTTGAGTTTAATGGTTAAATTTTACTAAACTTTTGCACAATTTTTAAGATAATTAGATGAAGGAGCTATAATTATTGGAATATAATTAGAATTGTCGATGGGATCCGGTTGGCTCATGGCCTCTGCGAACTAGTCTACAGCTCTCTCTCCCTCTCTCTCTCTCTCTCTCTCCCTCTCTCTCTCTCTCTCTTGATCTGTAAAAGAATTTTCTTTTCAAAATTGGGTTGGATTTGGACCAAGTCTAGGCCATCGGCTATTTGTAATACTATCCCGCCCGACTCAACCCGCCTCAAATATTACTCTAGACCATGGACCGAGCTTCGGTAAAGTCATTTCAAATTTTGATCCGGTTGGGCCCAACCTTGGACCGACCTAGCCTGAGCTACTGATAGGCCCAAATTTTGTTACCACATACAACGAAGTAGACTTGTGCGACCTGTGAGAACATAATCTCCTGGAAAAATGTGGTATGTTGAGTTTATTTGATTCTGAAGTGAATTTTTAAAATATTAAGCCAACGCATGCTCCAGTATCATGTAGGGCCGTCCACTATTATTAGCCTTACTCGTTCAAATGACCACGCAAGGGAAGGGAAAATTGTCCAAATCGTACATTAGTCTATCCACTTACCTGCTTTGTTGCTTCTTTCTGGATAGTGTGTAACAGGTTCGTTTTGAGTAGACAAGGTAAAACTCCAATTGCATAAGAATAATGGCAAAAATTGTGGAATTGATTTAGGAACAAACGTACCTTAAATAGGAAACTGCAAAATTCAAAGTCACCCCCTACAAATGCGAACTCCCATGCCCGAGAACGGAATACTCTCCCGTCCACAACACATTTTGGTTGGTCACCGTTCCACCACCTCCACTACAAATACTTGTATTCCACCTGAGAACAAGAAACCAACACAAGACTCAGAAAGTAGTGAGCAGAAACAAAACCAAGATCAAGGCAATGGCTTCCCTCGGCGGCAGCACACACGTCATCCTCCTCCTCGCCCTCGCTCTCTGCCTCATGGCACCCCCCGCCTCGGCCACCTGGGGCTTCCACAAGATGATGATGATGGCCCACCACAACAACCTCAAGTACTCTCCAATCAAGAACCCACTTGTCGATCTTGTCTGCGGGAAGTCCTACGATTCCAACCTCTGCCACGAAACCTTCGGCGTCTCCTCGGACACCAACAAAGCCACAAACGTCAACGCCCTTGCTAATATTGCCATCAAGGACGTCCTCTCGCAGGTGAAGAAGACGACGGGGCACTGCGACCAGCTCCTCCATGGGTCCAACGTAGCGATCAACCAGAAGTCCTTCACCATCTGCGCCCAGAAGTACGTGAAAATCACCGCGAGGCTCAACAAGTTGCTTACTATGCTGCAGAACCCCAGCTGCGATCACGCGGCTGTTATCACGTCTCTCAACGAGGTCATGTTGGATGTGAAGGTGTGTGCGAAGGGATTGGGCCTTCTGTCGGCGTCGCTAAAAGGGAACGCGCAGGCGCAAGTGCTCGTCAAGGACAACCAAGATTTCACGAAGCTGTGCGGCAATGCCGTCTCAATCGCCAAGTTCCTGCCGGTTTATTGATCAACTACGGAAGGATGTGTTTTTGTTTTTTCCCTTTCATTTTTTCCTTCCAATTTTCCCTTTTTGTTAAACTTCTGCAAGTTGCATCGCGACTCTCAAGTGTGAGAAGTTGATAAATAAACGAGCTCAGGTTTCAACACAGAAACCGAACGTGTTAGCTCATTTGTCTACACAAATCTCTATTGGAATCATCCAAATGTATTAGTTATGCTTTTGTACCTTTATATCTTCTTTGAAACAAAGCGTAAGTTCAGGCTTCATCATCACAGGCGACGCCATGCATGTAAAAAATATTAAATATATATATATCAATAAAAAATAAAAATTTCTATGGTATGTTACCATAGAAATTATTCACTTATTTGCAAATAAGTTTTTGTAAAGATTATAAAAGTAAGTCACTAAAGGTTAAAGGTCTTTTGATGTGTCGAGTACCATTTCTTTTGAAAATTAAAATAATAAATGTTTGATTAATTGGTGTTAAAAATTCAAGATCACTTGAGGAGTAAAGATTCTGGAATATATTGAGTATATCTGATTTCAAAAGGTCTCAGAAGTAATAAAAGAAAGCTAATAGAAAGTCATCAGGTCCTGGGACTTTATCTTCAGGTAAAGCTAAACACATTCTTTTTTATCTCTTCTAGTGTAAAAGGCTCCTCTAATGATTCAAGATGTGAAATCTTATGAAGGATTAAGTGCCATAGAAATTCATTTGCAAACTAATTAACAAGTCTCTCAATTCATTTGCAAATGTGGTACCTCTTAACAAGGCAATTTGTCTAGAATTAAAAGGCATAGAATAGCTCTTCTCAAATATTTTTTCTATTTGTAATTTTACAACCTTAATATGGGGGAAAAAATTGTGCAGAGAGTGCCACATATTTATTTGTCGCATAAACGTAAAATAGGATATAAGAACCTTCTTGTTAGCTACAGGTTTTAATATGTCACTAGTTGCCTCTTATGCTGCGTTTGGTATACTGGAATGAAAATAGATAGGAATGGAATGAACTCTGCAATGGAATGGAATGGAATAGATTTATTTCATTCCTGTGTTTGGTATGTAATGGAATTGCAGAATGGAATTGACAAACAATTTCTTTCTAATATTTGATACATAAGAACAGAATCGAAATGGAAATATAAAATTTAGAAGATTAACAACTACATATTAACAAAAATATCCTGTCAATTTAGAAAAAAAATTAAATTAATTTTTTTCCATACACACTACAATATACAGATACACATAAAAGTTTTAACATAAATAATCTTTTCTAAATTAACATTAACATAGATAATACTTTCTAAATTAGCATTAACAAAATATTCTTGGTAGGATAAAAAAAATTTGTAGGAAGAGAAGACAATAAAAAATATCAATATTCTTTGTAAAAAAAAATTCATATACAAAAAAAAGAGGAAAAGAAGACGAAAAAGCAAAAAATACAGAAAAGAGATGGTTGTAGAAGAAAGAATGCCGTAGAGGAAAAGAGAGGTCGTACAGAAAAAGGTATTTGTAAAGTTCCTCAAGAATGTTACTGTGCAATGATGTAAAACATCTTTTGTATTTTTTTTATTTTTTATGTATTTTTTTGTTTTTTTAATGTATTAAAAATATTTTTTTTATTAATAACAAATTCTAATTTTAAAATTTAAATTTTGACCCAATAGACCGAACTAGCCCATCGACAGGCCATGGGCCGTGCCGGGCCCATGGTCTATTAAAAGATGTTCGACCTAGCTCAGCCCGGTCCAGCCAACAGGCTGGCTCGACATGATCCAGGCCTAGGTGAGTCCACGGAGGAGGAGGAGGGATAGCTGAGGAGAAGGAGAAACGACCGTAGATGAGGGTACACGACGTTTTTAGGATGATTCCTAATAAAATGAGAATCAAATTCCTTATCTCTTGGGAAAGAATAAAATTCTCATATTTAATGGAAATTTGATTCCCAAAGGAATTTCATTCTCATATCTATTCCAAAGTTTTTTTTTATACCAAACATTGTAATGAAATTTTCTTATTCCATTTCAGTCTACATTCCAACGTACCAAACGCTACCTTAAAATGTAACGTGAGTGAAAATATGTTAGCACCTTACCTCCCACATGCCATGGTTCAAGGGCTTGAAAATTGATGTACCCTACGACGAAGTTTAGTAGAAGGGCATTACCATTTAACAATAATTTGCTTCAAGATGTTTCAGGTTCCGCACATGATCAGGAGTAATAAAAAATACAACCTAAAAATATATAATCCATGGAAAAGGCATGAATAATAGGAATTAAAAGATACCACTTTATTATATATCTAATGATGAAATGCAATGAAATGTAACGGACAAAGAAATTCAACTGTTGTGCAACAATTCTTTTGAAAGCAGGATTCCACCTTCCTTCTGCTAAAAATTAACTGTTTTCTTGACATTACAAGTGTTTCATTAATGTGAGAACAGTGAGATATATCAGTGGAATACAAAAACAAATTATCTTTATGATGAATGACTTCCACAAGGACGAAGTCATTAGAATGTCTAGCAACTGTGCCATTGTCTAGCTTTTAAAAAGGGAGGTTAAGAGAATGGTACATTGTAAGCCCACCTCTTTTGACCAGTATTGTACTGTTTTCTGCCTAGCTATGGCTGGTGATGAAAGAAATTGTTCTTCCACATCCTCCACATTGCATCTTCTAATCCTGCAATAATCAAGTTATGATAGATGTCATTAAAAATATATATATATATATATTTTTTTTCACAGGGAAAAGGGAAAATTTATTCACAGAGAAAAAGGAAAAAACTGGTAATGTAGAAAGAAGACAATATGGCCTCTGCCAAAAAGGAGGACAGATCAAAAAAAGATTAGCAGTGAAGTGAACATTAGAAACAAAATTTCAACAGCGAAGTAAACATGATTTTGTACTGAAACAGAAACTTTATTACGTGGCCCAAATTTGAGATTGAAACGCATGTCAGAGACCTGACAATGCCTTCGGTAAACACGACTTTGTACTGCAACAGAAACTTTTCTATTGGAGTTGTATTACACTTTTTATTTTTGTTCCAATACCCCTGCAAACGTGACAATGATCTCAATATTCCTCTACTTCTCATATTTCTCCTAATACCTTTGTCTAATTCAAATTCTTTTTTTTTGTACCCTCAAGTTAGTATTTGACTGAAACCATGCCAGACAAACGTTATTTGATATGAAAGTTATTCAACTACCCAATTCCATCTTGCTTCAAGACCCCCCATTAACCATTACCTTTCTTTCTTCTACTAAAATTTCATCATATATTAGTTAACACTAAAGAATATATCAAATTAAAATTAAATTATAATGAAACTAGAATAACATTATTACTGCTCAATATACTAAATTATAATTACTAAACTGTAATTAACATAATAATATCAAAAATTGCAATCTTTTATAATAACATATTAAAACTACTACATTAGCATGGATAAAACTAGTTAGTAGAAACCTCAATGGACCTTAATCTACTATAACCAAGAAAATTTGAACAAAAGGAAAAACATACTAATAAAATGAATTAAAGCTAACTAAATTAAGGAAGTAAATCTATTACATAAAATAGACTAACAAAAGTAAAAACCTAACAAAAGCACAAGGCCTTAAATTAAGCATGGTAGCAATATTAATCATAATAATTTCTATGTAAAACACTAAATCAAACATAAATTAACACAATCCTTAGTGTCTTACCAAAATACTAGTTTCTTGGTAATAGATGAAATAAGTATAATTTCTATCAAATAACACCAAACAAATATTAAATTAAAAAAACATCCTAATATAATGTCTTAACCAAACACTAAAATCAATTGTGACCATGCCAACCTGGGGGATCTGGCACGGAGTCGCGCTAGAGGGAGGAGATCACAGCCATGCCAAGATGGTGAAAGCGCAAAATATATAGGATGAAACGAAAAGGAGTCATCGCCTAGTCTTTTAAGGGAAAGACGAGGAAAACCACAAATAAACCACAAAGGATTGAATGCATGAAATGCAAATGTGAATGCCAGATGTCTACTAATCAAAGGATAGATAAGGATTCTTATGACACACAAGGAAGGTGTTAGGCACCCCCGTACGTCCGAGAAACTTGGTCTTTCTAGTCTAATTCGCTTGCTAGAGGCTAATTGAATGTTTGCTAAACCTAGATCATGCTCTGAATGTGCTTATAAAAATGTCAAGATAAGACTGGATGAATGTGCAAGATGGTATGCGAAAACTGCGAAGAAATCCACATGAAATATCGCAATCATGAAAAACGACACGACAAAGAAAATCACATGAAATGACAAGGTTCTTGGCAAGAATGTCTCGGAAAATCATACAGGCCTCAAGAATGTCAAAAATGCAACCGACTCAGGTCGTCGAAGTCAAAGAAAACGTCGCGGAAATTGGTAAACTGTGACATGTGAAGAAATTCACATAAAATGACGATGTTTTTGTAAAGAATGGTTCAAAAAACCATACTGATGTCAAAAAGATAGAAAGTGAGGTTAACCCAAGTCATCGGAATCATGGAAAAAGTCATGAAAATCAAGGAGAAATAATCTGTAAATGGGTCGATGTAGGCCTTTTGATCAGTTCACATATGCCCTCAGGCAATGAAATCCAAATCAATCCGGGAAAAATCCGAAAACACTGAATAAAAGGGACTCAATCAAATGTCAGGAGAAGGACTTCGAAAACAAGGTGAATAAAAATCCATGAAAGCCACATGAGATACATGCTCGCTTAAAAAGGAGGGACAATATGCAAATGGGATGAAAACCATGCAAAATACCTGAATATGTACCTAAATGTGTAAAAGATGATGAAAAATGGCCTAGGCAAAGATTATGCATGACTTAATGCAAGAACTAACATGCATGTGCAAGAATTGATGACATAGGGGCAATTTGGTCATTTCAATGGTCAAATGTGATAAATGCATGTATGGAGATAATGCATGGTCTAAGATATGCCAAAATGTATGCAAGATGTCAAAAAAAGAAAACATGTAAAGAAAAAAGGCCTTAAAAATAATTAAACGATGTAAACACAATAAGGGACAAGTAAAAGGACTAAAATGTAAAATTCGCAAAAAGGGTGAGAATCTGGATCAAAATATATTCAGTGACTTCTATTCTAATATGCAGATTGTGGATCAAATGACAATGGGACACTAAGATGTGTAAAAATTGCACTTGGGCAATTTCCTAAAAACTTACGGTCTAAAGTACAAAATTTACACATAAGTGCAAATATGATTAAAATATGTAACTAAAGATCAATCCAGAATAAAAACATGCTTTTTAAATGGAATCTACAATTAAATGCAAAATATGAAATGCAATAATTGGAAAAATATCAAAAATATGTGAGAAAACAATTAAAACCCTAAATGATGGATTTAAAAATAATCTAAGGGTTTGGATGCAAATTTCCTATGCTCAGGGATTATATGTTAAGAACTTAAGGGCCTGCATGCAAATTTACAAGGCTTAAATGTGGCAAAAACTGGATTTTTATGATGATCAAGGCAATTATGAAATTTTTTCGGGTCAGGATGTGAAATTCACAAAGCAAACTCATTTTTAAAAGTTCTAGGGGCTCAGAGTAAATTATCAGGACTTAATTATAAAGAAAACATGAATGCAGGGGATTAAATGTGATAAAACATGCATGAACAGGACTAAAAATAAAATTAAAAGGAACAGGATGAAGAATGCAATATTCACAAAAATAATAAAAGAAACAAGGTGTTATTTAAAACAACAAGGACTTAAAAATAAATAATAGGACTCAGATGTAATGAAAAAGGACTCAAATGCAAAACATTTAAATCTAAGGGTCTTTTAAATAGAAAAACTATAAAACACTAAAAGCCACTGTCGGCGATTCGAAGATCGCCGACGACGACGGCTTGGGAGGCTCATCTGAGCCCTCCCGACGGCTGATCGGAGATCAAAGGTGGGGGGAAGCAGGAGGAGGAGATGGGGAGAGGATCTGATAGTGGCGATCGAGCTCCCAACAGCTGGAGTGTGCTGTCGATCCCCCCTTGTCGGCATTCTTCTCTGGCGACGGGGATGTCCACAGAGGCGCATCCAGAGGCAGTGGCTTGACGTGGTGGAGATCGAAGGAGCTCCGGGGCTGCACGACGAGGCTATGGACAGGATCTCGCAAGGTTGAGAAGGTCTGGGGTGCTCCCCCCTTCACGGGCTCCTACGGCAATCGTGACAGCGGTGGGGACGAGGCTCTGGGGCCTGGAACGGCAACGTGGGTGTTGGGAGGGACTCGTGGCGGCGAGGCAGAGCTTCCTGATGCGGTGGTGGGGAGCGGTGGCTCCCGGAGATCTCGAGTGGCTTCTACGACGAAGGTGCGGTGGTCGACGGAACAACAACGACGGCAGGGTTACTCTGGGTCCACGGGAGGTCAGAGAAGTCACTCCAAAGCAACGGAGCTCTGGGAAGAGGAGAAGGAAAAGGTAGGAGAGGTCCTAGGGACCTCCACCCACCGCAAGAGGCTATGGGTCCCGTCGGTGACAGAGGACCCATCACTGGAGGGAGACAGCGGCGTATAGGAGACGTACCTCTGCCAAAGCACGATCCAAGGTGCTTCACTAAACCTAAGGGGGCATGCTTTGGATGGAAGAGAGAGGGGAGGAATCCTAGAAGGCGAGGCTATTGTTTCTCCCGGCAAGGGTCGACGGCGAGTCCTCCGGTGGCTTCTTTGGCTGCGACGGCTCGGGGCTTCTAGGGTTGCAAAAAAGGGGATGGATGAGACACTCTAGATGCGGGGAGGTCTAGGGTTCTGGATGTGGGTTTTCTCTGGGCTTCAGACGATAGTCGCAAAGGTGGTCGCAAAAAGGTGTCGGCGACGAGGCTTTATACTCTGACGGTGGCCTCCCGAGTCGTTGATCTTCCTCCTGATGGTTGAGGACTGCTTGATGCTTGCGTGAGCTGGCGTGAGCTATTGGAGGTCGTCGGAGATCACGGGGAGGAAGAGATCTGGTCGGGAGTTTTCAAGATTCCGTCGGAGTTGTCGTCGGAAATCAAGGGCTCGTCGGAATTATTTTTGGTTTCCTAAGTTGTTGATTGAGTGGTGTATTGGGTGCTTTGGGCTGAATAATGGGCCTGTGGGGTGGGCTTTTGGTTTTTTGGGGGTTATGTTTTAGTTTTAAGGTTTTTTTTTTTGGATATTTAATTATTTGTTTTGATGATTTTAATTTTAGGATTTTATGATTTTAATTAAGACTTTGATTTTTAATTTTTGAATTTTGTTATTTTAGGGTTTTATGATTTTAATTAGGGTCTTAAATTAGGGTTTTGAGTTTTAGATTTAGGTTTTTATGGTCTATTTTAGTGATTTTAATTTAGATTTTGGGTTTTAGTCTTGAGTTTAATTTGGTTTTAGAATTTTAATTAAATTTCTGATTTTGTGATTTAAGGTTTAATTAATTGATTTTAATTAGGATTTTTGGATTTTAATTATTTTAGGGTCTTTGTGATTTAATTAGTTGATTTTAGATTACAGTTTCTAGGGTTTAACTATTTTAGGGTTTTTCTAGGGTCTTCACTATTTTAATTTTAGGGTCTTGGATTTTAATTAAGATTTTGAGTTTAATTAGGGTTTTTATTTGATTAATTAGGGTTTTCACTTTATTACTTGGATTTTAAGTGGATTTTATTTAATTTTGACTTTAATTAGGATTTCCACTTGATTAATTGGATTTTAAATGGTTGAAATGGATTTTATCTGATTTTGTCTTTAATTAGGGTTTTTATTTGATTAATTTGGATTTTAAGTGGATTTTATTTAATTTTGACTTGAATTAGGGTTTTTGTTTGATTAATTGGATTTTAAGTGTTTTAAATGTGTTTTGTTTGGTTTTAATTTTGATTAGTCAGAGTGGACTAATGCGGGCTTGACTGGGCTTGTGTGGACTTGAGGGTTATAGTAGAGCTAGGGTTTAGGTTTTAGGTTTGAAAATTAGGGGTTTTGGTGATCGCAACCAGAGCATCTTTCTAGAGGAGCTTGCTGCCAAGTGACTTCAAAATCGGGGTGCCTACAGATTCCCCTCCCTGAGCGAGGTCGAGGGAATCGAGACCAATGCTCAGGGTTGACAAGACACCCCGCCTGAGTCCACGGGAGAGTGGTATTTGTTGTAGAGCCGTGAGCCACTTATTCGACGACTGGACCAAAAAGTCATGACTTGTGGCCCATGCATGATGCCGAGGCAAAGGATGACCCTAATGCTGGTAATGCATGAGGGCGATGCTGATGATGAGTGGGTAGCTCAGCTCTCGGAGGGGAGCGTGAGTGATTTCCTGACTCGTGCCAAAGGATGCCTGGACAAGGCTGTCAAGCTCGTCGCACAACAGGGGGAAACTTGGCAAATGATAGACCTTTCGGCCAGGGAGGATGCATGGCAAGATACCAGACTTGCCGACCGAGGATAGACTGATGACAGATGTCGACCGGATAGTTTGGAGTATCAGCCCGCTCCTGACAATATGACGGTTGTCAACCGGATAGCTAGGGCTATCGACCCACTCCTGACAATATGACAGTTGTTGATCAGATAGTTAGCGCTATCAGCCCGATGATGAGTTGACAAACTCATTGCCAGATAGTAAGGGCTATCAGCCTGCTCCTGACAGTGTGACGGATGTCAACAGGATAGTTTAGGGCTATCAGCCCGCTCCTGACAGTGTGACGATTGTCAACCGGATAGTTTAGGGCTATCAGCCCACTCCTGACAATATGACGGTTGTATAGTTAGGGTTATCAACCCCGTGATGAGTTGACGGACTCATTGCTAGATAGTTAGGGCTATCAACCCATTGGTGATGAGTTGACGGACTCATTGTCGGATAGTTAGGGCTATCAGCCCGGTGGTGAGTTGACGGACTCATTGCTGGATAGTTAGGGCTATTAGCTCGATGATGAGTTGACGGACTCATTGCCAGATAGTTAGGGCTATTAGTCCTAAGGAAAAGCAAGATTCGCCCATCTGGAGCAAACCTAGGATGGGACCATCTAGACCTTGTCTCGTCTAGAAGATGATAGAAATGGCACTTATTTGACTTGAACAAGTCCCAACAAGACAGATTGAATTCCGCCCCAACTGGTACAGAAACCTAGGATGGCTTCGTTTGTCCAGGTCTGGGCAACAAAACGATATTCCTGACTGTTAGTTGGGTAGACCCCAGTGCCAAGTCGGTAGTCAGAAACGGGGCAGCAATTTGAAGCAGTTGAGCATACGTTATTGCAATGGCAATTCCCTATCAATCACAATCATCCAAACAAGCTGGCAAATGTGTCCCAATGAATTTATTATAGCAGTCAAATATAATGATGTGATTACACTTATTTTCAGCCTGTAGTGAACAAGTAGCATAAAACAAGTGTCAACAGTCTAGGTCATCTTTGGATCTCTTGGAGCCTCTTGCTTTTGGAAACAGTGTAGGATTCGGAACTGCTCCACATATTGGCCAAGTTTCTTCTGCTTCGACTTCATAGTCAGCTGAACAACCCTTCCCTTTTGTGACTGTAAGGTCGCTCGATCGGATGGAGCCAGTAAGCAGGCATGATAGTTCTTTTGTCGCCGCGTAAAAGCTCAAGGGGTACTCTTGGAATCGGGCTGGCATCGGTCCTTGAGCAAAGGAGTCTTGTCGATAACCGAACTACTACATCACACGGATCGGATGATATTCGACACCACTAGTCAGCCCCAGGAGGATGATAAGTTTCATGTCAGTATCATTGAAGAAAGTTTCAAAGTTGTGAGTTACTGAAGGAATGATGTGCCAAGTCACCTTGTCTTCTGTCAACCTCTCCAGTTGCTCATACTCCATGCGAACTAATGTGAGGGTCTGAGCGTGACCACTTCAGCAATAAGATTCAAAGGCTGACTGTTAAGGGCGTAAGACCACTACACCCAGATGAGCGGCCAACCATACATGTACAAAGGCTCCACAACCATAGAAATGTCGACACTGTCGCAGTGATCGGTTGAGGGCTCGATAAGTCTTTGCCAGGATAATAGGGGCCAGGTCTATCTGACAGGTTATCACCGCCAAAGCAATCTCTGCAACCTCAATGTTTACGACTGTCTGGCCATGGCAAAACACCAGCTTGCCTAGGAAGCGGACGAAGAAACCTCTTAACCACAACTAATCATCCACAAAGGTGCGCATCTCGGCTACCTTGTCAAAGTAAGTCAATTGTAGCATAGGAGATTGCCCATCAGTACATATTAGTTGACGACCACAGTCGTCGGTCGACAGGTTAGTCAGTTCATTCAGCACCAAAGAGTATCCATCTCGCCGCATAAATACAGCAGGCTCAACGCACTTTGGTAAACAGCACACCTGACGAACTTCTTCCAAAGTAGGGGTCAACTCAATTCTTCCAAAGCGGAATGAGTGGTTCGCAAGCTTCCAGAACCGAACTGTTGCACAGAAGAAGTAACGAGAGACCTCCACATTTGCAATGTCTAAGAATTTTGAGGAGATTCCCCAAGCTCGCAACTTCTCACGATCATCATTTGTTAACTTTCCGATCCATGCTTGGAGGACATCTAAGCAACTCACCGGTACTACCATCGTAGGGAAGCCCGTGACTAATAAGGGAGCTATGGCCTTTCTTGATTCAAGTCTGCAAAACATTATTAAAAGAGTATTCAGAATGACAAACCACTTTATTCCACGCACACAATATTTCATACAGTCCAATGCAAATAGAAAAGTCATAAATTGTTGTCAAATGCTGAGTCATATGTCAGTAGCCACTCTGAAACTATGCTGCTAGATATAGCTAACATGCTCGCTGCCTGAATGCACAAGGTTACCTGCTTGGTGATGAGTTGACGGACTCGTCGTCGGATAGTTAGGGTTATCAACCTAGGGAAAAGGAGTTGGTCCTCGGATACAAGAAACCTATAGCTCGAACCTCCTCTGGTCTTAGAGGAGCCACGAGAGAAAGGATAAAATGCTGGCCCTAGGACTCAAGGAACCAGTGACTCGGATCTCCTATGGACTTAGAGGAGTAGCGAGAGAAAAAGACAAATGCCGGTCCTAGGACTCAAGGAACCGATGACTCAGATCCTTTGGACATAGAGGAGTCGCGAGAGAAAAGGACGATGGCTGCTCCTAGGACACAAGGAAACAATAACTTGGATCTCCTTCAGACTTAGAGGAGTCGCGAGAAAATGACAAATGCTGACCTTGGGACACAAGGAACTGACAACTCGGATCTCCTCCAGACTTAGAGGAGTCTCGAGAAAAGGATAAAGGTTGTTCCTAGAACACAAGGAAACAGCAACTTGGATCTCCTCCGGACTTAGAGGAGTCGCGAGGAAAGGGATAAAGGTTGTTCCTAGGACACAAGGAAACAGCGACTCGGATCTCCATTATGCTCAGAGGAGTCTCGAGGAACGGGATAAAGGTTGTTCGTATGACACAAGAAAACAACGACTCGGATCTCCACTGGGATCAGAGGAGTCTCGAGGAAAGGGATAAAGGTTGTTCCTAGGACACAAGGAAACAGCGACTCGGATCTCCACTATGCTTAGAGGAGTCTTGAGGAAAGGGATAAAGGTTGTTCCTAAGACACAAGGACACAGCGACTCGGATCTCCTCTGGGTTCAGAGGAATCACAAGGAAAGAGATAAATGCTGGCCCTAGGACACAAGGAATCAGGGACTCGGATCCCCACTATGTTTAGAGGAATCACTAGGAAATGGATAATGGTTGTTCCTAGAACACATTGAAACAGTGACTCGGATCTCCACTGAGATCAAAGGAATCACGAGAAAGGGACAAATGCTGGTCCTAGAACACAAGGAACCAACGACTCAGATCTCCTCCGGACTTAGAGGAGTCACGAGGAGAGGATAAAGGTTATTCCTAAGACACAAGGAAACAGCAACTCGGATTTCCTCTGGATTCAGAGGAATCACGAGGAAAGGGATAAACGTTGTTCCAATGACACAAGAAAACAGCAACTCAGATCTCCACTGGGATCAGAGGAGTCTCGAGGAAAGGATAAAAGTTGTTCCTAGGACACAAGGAAACAACGACTTGGATCTCCATTGGGATCAGAGGAGTCTCGAGGAAAGGATAAAAGTTGTTCCTAGGACACAAGGAAACAGTAATTCGGATCTCCACTGGGATCAAAGGAGTCTCGAGGAAAGGATAAAAGCTATTCCTAGGACACAAAGAACTAGCAACTCAGATCTCCTCTGGACTTGGAGGAGTCGTGAGGATAGGGATAAAAGCTGTTCCTAGGACATAAGGAAACAATGACTCGGATTTCCTCCGGACCTAGAGGAGTCGCGAGAAAGGATAAATGTTGTTCCTAAGTCCCCAGGAGACAACGACTCGGATCTCCTCTGGACTCAGAGGAGTCGCGAGAAAGGATAAATGTTGTTCCTAGGTCACCAAGAGACAGCGACTCAGATCTCCTCCGAACCTAGAGGAGTCACGAAAGAAAAGGATAAAAGTTGTTCCTAGGACATAAGAAACAACATCTCGGATCTCCACTAAGATCAAAGGAGTCTCGAGGAAAGGATAAAAGTTGTTCCTAGCACACAAGGAACCAGCGACTCGGATCTCCTCCAGACTTAGAGGAGTCGCGAGGAAAGGGATAAATGCTGGCCCTAGGACACAAGGAACCAGTGACTCGGACCCCTCCGGACTTAGAGGAGTCGCAAGGAAAGGATGAATACTGGTCCCAGGATACAAGGAACCAGCGACTCGGATCTCCTTCGGACTTAGAGGAGTCACGAGAGGAAGGACAAATGCTGGTCCTAAGATACAAAGAACCAGCGACTCGGATCTCCTCCAGAATTAGAGGAATCACGAGAAAAGGACAACGTTATATGCAACTTGCTTACTAGCCAGGAGATTTGTTCTCGTCGATAGCTTGCCTGCTTCACTGCGTGACTGCTCTGCCTGTTCACTTGATGCTATTGGTGTTATAGGACGATGATGGCTAATCTGGATAAACCGTTGCTTGTAGTCTGTACTGATGCGAGTAGTTTGGCTTGATAAGGGTTTCACGAGGGCATTGTTTCCTCCTCGAATAAGATGGACCTGTTGGATGACTTCTGACAACTCTAGGCTTGCTGTCGTGTCACTAACTGACTTCTTGGGAGTTTGACTTTGCCACTGGACTACCGATTGTGCTCTTGCCTACTGACTAGGAGAGTACTAACATTCCGACTTTGCTCCGATCTCAGAGGCTTATGGCTGTTGTTGTCTTCGTTTCCGCGTTCGAGCTATAAAGCAGACAACATGTTCTGGACAAAGATACTTTCCCAAGAAGGGTCAACCAACAGGACAGCTAACGTGCCCCTAGTTGACGGGGAAGGTTATCACCACAAAGGCAGCTGACATGCCCCTAGTGTATGGTATCCTCAGCCAAGTCTTTAGCCAAGGAGTAGCTGACATGCCCATGATTTAGAACCCAGTGAGACCTTGCAAAGTGGACAAACGAGAATGCATACAGGAATGATAGTATTATGTTGCATTATCCCTCACGATTTGGAATGCTAATGATGCTTGCTATGAGAAGAGGAGAAGACCTCGATTCAGAAGACACTACCTGGATTTCTAGGCTATTGGTGGTTCTCTCGAATGGATGATTTAGTAGGTTAGGCTTCGTGCCAAACTCTTGGGGGCTTAGACCTACTTTTTTGACTTTTGTCTCATTTCTTTTCTCCCTCTTAGGCTTGTAGGCTCGCTCTAACCCTTACTTGGGAGTAATGGGCACCCGAATTGGAGGGGGCTGCTGGGATTGTATGCTAGGGGTGGCTAGTCCCTTTGGTCATTCAGATTCTCTTGGATGCTTACTTCGACTCCTCCCCAAAGTAAGTGATAAGGGTAGAGTTGGCCTACTTGCCTCTCTCTCTTAAGGGCTAGCTTCTATCTTCAACTTCTATCATCTTTTTTTCTTTCGTTCCCTTGTGGATATGTTTATTTTTTATTTGGCTCACACTCATGCTCGCTCCTAACATTTTATCTCCCTTTGGAGGTGTAAGTCCCCACGGGAGTTTGGACATTTCTCCTAACCATAGTATGGTGGTGGCTCCCTCGCTTGCTAGAGTGTCTAGGTAGTGTCAATTGAAGAGGTATAGACCCTTCTCAAGCAGGCTAGCTATTCCGATTTTCGTCATCGGGATGTGATGTTGATGCTTTTATGCATGGATGCACACAGTTATTGATGAGCTTAAGTTACTGACATGCACGAAAGTAAAAGTGCAAATGTTGTGGATTAGATGCACTTGGATTATCTTTTATTTTAGAAATGTACATGCATGATGAAGTAATGGATGATGCCCGATGCACGAAAGGATACTTTACAAGACAAGAATACACGCCTTCCGCTCATTGGTGGTACTTCTTCAGATAGCATGTGTTGACTGGCTCAAGTAGCTCGTCGTTGTCCATGACTTCGAGGATTGTTGTGCCACTCGAATAGACTTGCTTGATGGATGTAGGGACCATGCCAGTTAGGTCGGAATTTGCCTCGACCGTCAGGGAGATGTATGGCCCACAGAACCAGATCGCCAGGTGCGAAGCTCCTCGATCGGACTCTTTTCTGATATGATCTTGCCATTCTCGCTTGGTAACAGCGGGCATTGTATATAGCCTGTAATCTACGCTCGTCGATCAAATTCAGCTGGACGTATCTGTCCTCGACCCATTCGGCTTCTTCTAGCTCAACCGCCTTCAAAATTCTGAGTGATGGGATCTCTACATCAACTGGTAGGACCGCTTCCATGCCGTATACCAATGAGTAAGGTGTTGCTCCTATTGATGTCCAGACCAAAGATACGTAGGCTCATAGCGCATAGGGGAGCTTGTCGTGCCAATCCTTATGTGTCTCGACGCTCTTCTTCAGGATCTTGATTAAGTTCTTATTTGCTGACTCCACGGCACCGTTCATCTGTGGACGGTACGGGGAATATCTGTGATGCTTGATCTTGAGGCTCTGTAAATAATCCTCCAATCTCTGAGCTATGAAATTCTTGCCAATGTCTAAAATAATAGAGTGTGGCACTCCGTACGGTGCTATGATGTTGTTCTTGATGAACTTTTCTGTGGCTACAACTGTAACGGTTTTGTAGGAGGCTGCTTCCACCCATTTGGTAAAGTAATGCTGTGGCCATTGGATGATGCCAGATGGATGACTCCGATGACGTCTATTCCCCAAGTTGAGAAAGGCCACAGTGAAGACATATTGTGTAGCTGTTGAGGGGGAGCATGTATGAAGTTCCCGTGAATCTGGCAGTTGTGGCATTTGTGCACGAAACGACAGCAATCTGCCTCCATAGTCGACCAAAAGTATCCCTGTAGCATGATCTTCTTGGCTAATAGTATTCCATTCACGTGGGGGCCACATGTCCCGACGTGGATTTGAAGCATCAAGGTGTCAGCCTCCTTCTTGTCGACACACCGCAAAAGCATCTGGTTATATGATCTTCTGTACAGATGCCCTCCGCCCAACACGTATCTTGATGCCAGGCGCGTCATGGTCCTCTTATCCATTATTGATGTGCCAATTGGGAGATTGCCCGATTCCAGGAAGGTCTTAATGTCATGATACCAGGGGAGCTCTGCTAAAGGGTCCACTTCTTCTATGCTCATGCAATGGATGGACTGCTCTGCTCGGGCGACCGATACGTCGACTGTGTGCTCTTTAGGTATTGAGAGCCAGGAGGCAAGGGTTGCTAGTGCATTTGCGTAGGAATTCTTGGCCCTACTCATGAAGGAAAAAGCGCACTTCTTCGAACTCCTTGACGAGCTGTAAGAAATATTCGTGATATGGCACGAGCTTTGGATCCTTGGTTTTCCATTCGCCGTTGATTTGAGATATGGCTAACCCATGCACCTGTAGCTTTCATGCGCCATGTTCCAATGCAATTTTCAGTCCCATGATGCATGCCTCATACTCGGTTTCGTTGTTGGTGCACTAGAAGGTGAGCTTTCTAGAGAAGGGGTCATCTGTTCCTGGGGTGTCGATAATACCGCACTGATTCTTCTACTCCTCTTGTTGACAGCTCCATCGAAATATAGGTGTCACCAGGACCTGTCTTCTGGCCCCTCAGAGTCTGTATCTCCCATGGGGAATAGGATGTCTTCATCTAGGAACTGTGTCTGTAAAGGCTTGTATTCTGGCAGTGGTAGGTTAGCTAGGTGGTCCGCTACTACTTGCCCCTTCATTGATTTCTACATGACAAAATGTAATGTCGTACTGGGACAGCATCACATGTCATTTCACGCATCGTCCCACTAATGCCGGCTTTTGGAACAAATACTTCATGGGGTCATGTCAGCATAGGTGAAGGACCAGATACACCATCATATAGTGCTTGAGACGTTGGGTGGTCCAGACAAGGGATAGACAAATCTTCTCGATGGAACTGTACCTAGCTTCGCAATCATTGAACTTCTTGCTCAGATAGTAGATGGCTCTCTCCCTACGTCCTGTCTCATCGTGCTGCCCAAGGACTACACCCATGGAGTGCTGGGTGGTGGAGAGATATAGCAACAGAGGTCGTCTTGGTGTGGGTGGGACCAAGACGAGAGGTTTTGAAAGGAGCTACTTGATTTTGTTGATTGCAGCTTGACATTCCTCATTCCAATTGATATGTGTATTCTTTCTTAACTGCTTGAAGATAGGCTCATAGATGAGAGTAAGCTGTGCGATGAACCAACTGATATACTGTAATCGGCCCAATAAGCTCCGAACTTCCTTCTTAGATGTAAGGGCAAGTATATCGATGATGGCTGTTGCTTTACTAGGGTCGACCTCAATTCCCCTTTGACTGATAATGTATCCCAAAAGCTTGCCAGAAGACACCTCGAATATGCATTTGTTGGGTTTATACGAAGCTTGTACTTTTTGAGGCGATCGAACAACTTTCTCAAACAGACTAGGTGCTCCTCAGACTCTTTAGAATTGGCAATCATATCATCTACATAGCCTCTATTTCTTGATGCATGAGGTCATGGAAAAGTGCAGTCATTGCCCTTTGATAAGTTGCACCGGCATTCTTGAGCCCAAATGGCATTACACGATAGCAGAAAACTCCCTAAGGGGTGATGAAGGACGTCTTCTCCATATCCTCCTCGGCCATTTTGATCTGGTTGTACCCCGAGAAACCATCCATGAATAATAACATTTTGTGTCCGGCAGTGTTGTCTACCAAGACATCTATGTGAGGGAGTGGGAAATCGTCTTTGGGGCTTGCCTTGTTGAGGTCTCTGTAGTTGATGCACATACGGACCTTCCTATCTTTCTTTGGCACTGGGACAACATTTGCTAGCCATTCTGGGTACAACACCACTTTGAGGAAGTTCACCTTGTGCTGCTTCATGATTTCCTCCTTGAGTTTCAAGATCCATTGAAATCACTATCTGTAGACACCTCGATTTTGAAGTCACTTAACAGCAAGCCCCTCCGAATGATGCTCTGGTTGCAATCACCAAAACCCTGACCCGCTTAAACCCACACAAGCCCCCACTAGTCCACTCTGACCCAATTAAGAATCAAAATCAAATAAAATTAATTTAAAACACTTAAAATCCAAATTAATTAGATAAAAACCTAATTAAAGTCAAAATTAAATAAAATCCACTTAAACCCACTTAAAAGCCAATTAATCAAATGAAAACCCTAATTAAAGTCAAAATCCACTTAAACCATTTAAAATCCAAATTAAAACCCTAATCAAGTAGAAATTAGTAAAATCCATTAAAAATTGAAGCTAATTAAAAAGAAACCCTAATCCAAAATCGAGCAAAATCAATAAAGTCAAAATCTAAGTCAAAACCATAATAAAACCAATACAACCTAAATTTAAACTAAATTCCCAATTGAATCAAGTAAAAAATAATAATCCAAAATAAAACTCAAACATAAAACTTTAATCCATTTAAATTCAAAAAAAACTCCCAAATAATAAAACCCCAATTTAAAATCCCAAAAATAAAATAAAACAAAAACCTAAAATAATTAAACCCCTAAATCAAAACCTAAATAAAATACCTAACTAAATCAATGAAAATCATCTAAATCAAAACCTAAATAAAATACTTAATTAAATCAAGTGAAAATCATTTTAAAGTCTTTAATTAAATCAAGTGACAACTAATGAAATCTGAATTTAATTTAATTAAATCAAAAATTTAAATCAACCAAATCAAAATCATAATTTAAATCAAATAAATCCAAAACTAAAAATCAAGAGAAAACAATTTAATCCTTTAAAACCAAGACAAATCATTTAATTAAATTTAAAACATCAAATAAAACCTTAATCAACTTAAAATATTAAAACACAAATAATCAACCCAAATCCCCAAATCAAATCACAAATCATCAAATTAATCTTAAATTTAAGCCTTAAAACAAAAGAATAAAAAAGAAAGGAAAAAAGGAAAACAAAAGAAAACACACCCTAAGCCCGTCCAATAAGCCCATTATATTCTCAAACTAAAAACCTTATGCAACCCAAAAAATAATTCCGACGAGGTGTCTCCTTCGGCGACCCTGCGATTTCCGGTGTGATCTCTGGCATTCAATCCCTACTTTTCCGATGTGAGATCCCTGATCCCGTGATCTCCAGGCCTTCCACTTCCGTCGTGCCCTCCATCCAACGGTGGAGGGGTCCTAGTGGAGAATCCACGTGGAGGGGGTTCCGCCGGAGCTTAAAAGCTCCTCACTGCCGTCAAGCCTCCCCTCCAGAAGCAAAAAGACCTTCCTCCCTCGCAACCTAGCCCACGAGAAGAGCGATCCCAACTCCTTTTGCCTCCCAAAATACCCAGCCAGAGTTGCCACAGTCGCTGCCGTCAGCTTGCCACGCCGAAGGACACACCCTGCTCCTCAGGTATACATCTCTCCCTCTCTATTTCAATTCAAACGTTCCCTCCGTCAGATCTAGGCCACATCCCTCTATTTTGGATGGGTTTCATCGGAGAAATTCTCCCTAAGCCCGTCGTCGTCGCACCGCCGATGGTGGGTTCATCCCACCAGTGAGGCTTCAGGCCGCTTGGCCTCAGGCGAGGCCCCCAAGTGGGGCCCTCCTCCCTCCTCCTCTTTTCTCTTCTTTTTCTTTAGCCTCCTTAGCCACCTAAGGATCCAGAGGACTCCCACCGTCGACGTCGCCGCAGTCCAGCCATTACCGTCGACCATCGTCGAGGAAACACTTGAGCACACCAGGCACTTCTGCGCCTCGTCGCTGCTCCGGGAAGCTCCTCCTCCACCCCACGAAGTCATCCGCGCCGCTCCGCCACCGCTTGGACAGCAGCAGCACCCCGACGGCTTGCTGCAACCCTCGCCGCCAACGTAAAGGTGGGAGGAGCACTCTGGATCCCCCTAGACCTCGCTGCTGTCTCCCAAAGCTTCGTCGTGGCTCCCAGGAGCTTTCCCAGCCATCGTCGTGCAGCTCCAGCCTCCGAGACACCGCCGCGCGACGTCATCGTCTCCCCCGTCACCGGTCAGAGGTTCTCACCGGAGCGCGAGGTGGGGGGGAGGCCAGGCCTCCCCAACCTTGCCCAACCTCCCGGAGATCGTCGTCGTGCCTCCATGAAGCTTCCCCAGCTGCCGCTTATCTCCCCCGCCGCCGAGATCGCCGCTGCTGCATCACTGGAGAGGTCGCCGAAGGGAGAGCACCGGCGATCCTTCGGCAATCTTCGAATATAAGGTTTTTGGGCCCAGCCCTTTAGTTCTAGGTAATTTTTATTAAGTTCTTAGTTCATTGCGTTCAAGTCCTTTTCCATTTAATTTAAGTCCTGCCGTTTTGGATTTTAGTCGCTAAAGTTTAGAAAACTTTTAATTCTCTTATTTCTATGCAATATTTGCATCAAATATCCTACACATTTTTATTTTTTCATATTTATTGCATTCAAGTATGTTTCCTCACATTTAAGTCCTTGGAACCATGATTTCTTCACATTTAAGTCTTGAGCATTTGCATTTAGCCCTTGGAATCTTTTAAAATGAATTTTCTCTGAGAAATTTGCAATCTGAGCCCTAAAAGATTTAAAAAACACATTGTCTATCATTGAAATTGAATTTTATTTACATTTTAGTCCTGATCTTTTGCATTAAACCCCCAGAATTTAAAAAAAATGAGTTTTCTTTGTGCATTTTGCAACCTAGACCTTAGGAAATTTTATAATTACACTAACCAGTATAAAACCCCAATTTTTATCACATTCAGGCCCTGAAATTCTGCATAAAAGTCTCTAGATTCACATCAAATCATTCCTGAGCACATACAATTTGCATATTGGCCGTTAGATTATTTCTAAATCCATCATTTAGGGTTTTAAATGTTCTCTTGCATATTTTGGAATATTTTTCACTCATTACATGTCACATTTTGCATTTAATCGCAGATTCCATTTAAAAATCATGTTTCATTGTGAATCAATCTTTAGTCTCACATTTTAGTCACATTTGCACTTATATGTGAATTTTGCACTTTAGACCCTGAATTTTCAGGAAATTACCCAAGTGCAATTTTCACGTCTCAGTGCCACATTGACATTAGATCCATCATCTGCATGTTAGAATAGGAGTCATGAACATACTTTTCATCCAGATTCTCACTCCTTTTGTGAATTTTGCATCTTGGCCCTTATGCTTGTCTTTTATCGTGTTTACATCATTTTGTTGTTTTTCTTCTCCATGTTTTCTTGCAAATAAAATCTTCTGGACATTTGACACACATTTTTGACATAACTTAGACAATGCATCACTCCCATGCTAGCATTTATCACATCTGGCCAAGAAAATGACCAAATTACCCCTGTGCCTCCAATTCATGAGCATACATCTCAATTTTTGCACTCAATCTTGCATAGTCCTTGTCTACGCCATCCTTTAGAGTCTTTGCACAGTTAGGCACTTATCCATGCATTTCATATTACTTCTCACATTTGCATCCCTATTTAGCGAGCCAACGTCTCATGCCTTTCCTTCGTGGATTTTCTTTCTTCACTTTGTCTTCAGAGCTTCTTATCCGATATTTGATTTGATTTGCTTTAATCCTACGTTTTAGATTTTGATTTGATTTGGATTTCATCACCCAAGGACGTACACTAATTGACCGGAAGGCCCACATTGGCCTATTTGCGGATTATAACTCCCTTTTGATTTTCACAACTTTTGCCATGATTCCGAGGAGTTGGGTCAATCTCACTTTTTATCTTTTTGACATCAGTATGGTTTTCCCGAGCTTTCTGTCCAAAAACATCGTCATTTCATGTGATTTTCTTTATCGTGTCATATTTGTAATTTCATCATTTCATGTGGAGTTTTCGTAGTTTTCACACATCCTCTTGCATATTCAACCAATTTGCCATGGCATTCATGTTAGCATGTTTAAGGCACAGTCTAGGCTTAGCAAACATTCACCCAGCCTTTAGCAAGCGATTTAAACTAAAAAGACCGAGTTTCTCGGGTGTACGAGGGTGCCTAACACCTTCCTCGTGCGTAATAAGAATCCTTACCCATACTCTAGTTAGCAGACAACTAGCCTTCACATCTGCATCTCATGCATTTAAGCTTTTATGGTTTTCCTCGTCTTTCCCATAAAAGACTAGGTGGCGACTCCATTCCTTTTCTTTTATCCTATTTTGCGCCTTCGCCATCTTGGCATGGCTGTAATCTCCCCCCTTTGGCGCAACTCCGCTCCGGACCTCCGAGTTGGCATGGTCACACTATCTCCTGAGTTTTTGCTTGACGGGCTCTCGTTGGGCTTTAGGGGTAACTTGTGTACCACCACTTCAACATCCAGGCCAACCTTGTCATCATAACTCCAGGCAAAGACATCTGTGTATTCTTTCAGAAATGCTATGAAATCCGCCCTGGCCTGTGGGGATAGCTTAGCACTGATGAGCACCTCCTTGACATCTTCTGTTGTACCGATGTTGACCCGTTCAGTTTCTTCCTTGACATGCATATTTGACCCTTCTGAATCATTGTCGTAGGGATGGGATTCAGGTGTCTCACCATCTTCATCCGTGTCATCATACTCTTCCTCATAAATGATGAGCTCTGATATGATTTCCTCTTTGAAGGATGGGTCGGTGACATCAAAGGAAAGGATGTGCTCTGATTTCTACCCCAAATGATTCTTCATGATGGTCACACTGACTTTGGTGTTCTTGTATCTGCATCGTTCGACTTCTAGCTCTTTAACAATGGGCTCTACTGATTGGATGGGTCGCCCTACTTCCTCGGCTCCTGATGTTATTTTTTTATTTTTTAGGTTTTCTGGATTTTTTTATTTTTTTTGTATTTTTTGTAGTATATACAGGTGGTGCTATTGACTGGCGGCTGTCATGCTGTTGACTGATAGGAGTGATGCCGCCTGGCTTCCCTCGTGAGCTTAACTCAGGGTCTTTTCTTTTACCCTCACCTTAAGTCTGCATATACCATCTAGACCCGCCTTCTGGTTCCAAAGAGATTAACTCTAATGGTCTAGTGGATTCTGGTTGTGACTCAACCAAGACCATGATGGATGAGTGGTATGGCCGCTGGTGGGAGGTTGTTGGCTCCGATTCTGAGGCCCTTGACTTTCCTTTCCTCAGTCTATGATGCTCGGCTGTGTCTTTGGCCCACAGTGACAACTGCTCTTGAATAACAACTCTAGGTCACTGACTTGATCGCTTGACTGACCAGCCCTGCCAACTATCTCATCTTCTGCCGTGATGCAATCAGAGTAGTGGACAGTACTCTGTTCTGCCACTGCCACATTTGAACTGTGGACCTTTGTTGACTGGAGCTGAGACCGCTGTGAGCAAGGCCCAAGACTGGTCGACTGCATTGATGGATCTACTGATGCTGCTGCTTGACAGACCATCACTGTGGGGCTTGCTATTGGGGCGATGGTTGATGCTGTCAATGTGGCTGCCGACAGTTGAGGCTGTGGTTGCACCATCTGATGTTGGCTCCTCTCTGTAGTGGCCTGGCTTTGATTGGGATTGATTATCCCTGCACTGACAAAATTACTGAGGTCCGACGGAATAGAAATCTTCTTGTTCCTCCTGGTGCGCTAATATTAATCTTTATATGGCTGCCACTCGTATCCCAGACCTTAGAACTCTCGCCTTGATGGGCTCGGAGATTCCTTGGCCGTGTCGCTCGTGTGGTGTTCCTTTATTGTATCCTCATTTGCGACATACGTATTCGATCATCCGAAGGAGATCACCGCGAACGGTCAGGTAACTGACAAGTTTGAGAGCCGGAACGTAATTGACAGGCTCGAAACGGTTGACCCAGAACATGACATCAGACGGCTTGAGGTCAAAGCGGACGGTCTAGAGGGAGATAACGGAGACCGACTCGACCTTTTCTTTATCAAGATCTTCTACTATGACAACAACTGCGTCATTGCCCCTGCGGAACTTAACCATGCGGTGGAGGGTCGAGGGGATTACTTGATGCTTGTGCAGCCAAGGGCGCCCAAGCAGAAGATTGAAAGAGGGCTCCAGATCCACAATATAGAATTCGACGTCGAAGACTACAGGCCCTATAGTGAGAGGAATAACCAGCATCCCTAGCGCGTCGTGATGTGTGTTATCAAAAGCCGTCATTCCCTTCGTGGCTGGTATGATATCCTCGACTTTGAATTCGATTTTGTTTGTTGTGCGCAAAGGACAGATGTTAGGACCTATGCCGTTATCAACCAGGGTGAGGGGAATTCGGAAGCTCTGATATTGCACCGTAATGAATAAAGGCTGGTTATGATTGACTCCTGCTGGAGGCAATTCCTTGATAGAAAAGGAAATAACATGAGGCTCTGCGATCCTGCCCACCATATTCTCAAGAGCGGATGGTTCTATGGTGGGGGAGACGTGAGCAGTCTGAAAGACCCTGAGGAAGGCCTCTCGATGTTCTGCAGAAGTATGGATGAGATCCCATATGGAGAAATCAGCCTTAACCTTCATCAGCTGAGATGTGATGTTGTAACCATGTCGGCGACGGCCTCGAAGATTTCGACGCGAAAGGCCAAAATACATGAGGGATGGCAAAGTCACGGCAAAAATAATAAAAATATAAATGCAAAATGCAGGAGTCGCCACCTAGTATATTAAAATGGAAGACGAGGAAAATCATATAAAACATGCAAATCATGCAATGGAAAAGCAGGTCATAAACCAGAAATGGGTAATGATCCCTGTTACGCACGAGGAAGGTATTAGGCACTCTCGTGCGCCCGACAAATCGGTCTTCTATTGGTTTCTCATTTGCTTATGAAATGTCGGCTTTTCAACCTTTTCTGTATGCCCGAAGGCGATATGCCATGCCATGTCAATGTGTGCCTTATGCTAAATAAGGGTGCATGATGTGTGGGGTGTGTCCTACTGCTCAGAGATATCGCTCATATATCGGGTCAAGCGTCGATGCAAAGATATTGCATAAATAAGATCAAGGATCTAGTATTTTGAGCGATTTTTCATCCTTGCTTTGCTATATGCCAAATGCAATCTAACATGCGTAAAAACGGTTAAAAGCAGAGCTATACCTTCCTGATACATCAAGGAAGAAAACCAGGAAAAATCCAGAAGCAAATCATGTCGTGAAAGCATGCTAAAAGCCATATGAAAACCTACTGAGTGCTACTGAAAACAAGTTGATGTGCCTATTTGGTGTCCAGACTGGTGCTCCAGTCTGGTGCGCCACCTAGGTGCTTCTATGTGGGTTAGAAAGATGTGCTGAGGGAAAACAGAAATCCATGCAATGCCAAATCGCATGAGAATGCATTCTGGAAAATCATGCCATGCAAAATCCTTCGCGAAACTTGGAAAACATGCCTTAAAAGTGAAAGAAATGCAAGTGCAATGACTTGTGGACCTTGTGCTCAAGGGCTGGTAGCCTCACACAAGATCACACCCTGTGCATGCTAAATGAAAGATGTAGGATTCAGCCATGCCACTGGATCATGGGCTGATGCATAAGGTTCTCCATGTTGGATTAAAGTGCAACCAGCCTACCAGATTCTGACCAAGGACTGATTATCCAAAGGGGAAAACAACTAGGAAACAATCCTGCTTTAAACCGAAAACATGCATGCGAAACCATGAAATATAAAAGAGCAAGTGGTAAAAGAATCAGGCTCAAAATCATTCAGAAAACCATGCAAGTAGATATGCAAAAGTGAATGTTTTACTCTCTGATCAGTCTAGTGCTCCTGAATGGGGCACTAGAGTGGTGCACTGGAGAGGTGCGCCACTCTGGTGCGTCATAGAGGTGCTCCGCAGAAAATCTGGATCAGACTGCAATCTGATCCAGAACCTGACCCAGAATAGAGATGGGTGATTTATACTAATGCAGGTTGATTCATGTGGATGTTAAAAAGCTGAAAGCATGATAGGATGCATATGATCAAAGCTATCTTATTATCATTTGATTAAAAAACAAGATGACTTAATGGGTTCATGATAGAAACGCATACAAAATGCAAGCGTGAAACAATTAGACCCATTAAAAAATAACTCATGTAGGCGATATAGTGCAGATTTTATGCTAGAAATAAAATAAACATGCTTGCAATCAAAAAAGTAGATTTGCATGGAGAGCATCTTGCAAAGAGGATAAGTAAACTCATCATAGAAACCTCATGAAAATACAGATAAATCAGACCATACATGTGAAATTTTTAGCATGCTTTATTTCATTGCAAAAGAATAAGAACTTAAAGGAAAAGTGGAAGGACCTACCTTGTCCAAGATGTTCCTTCAAGAAAGGAAAGAAAGACTCAAGATAATAAGCTCCTTGATGCTTTGGAAGGGCTGAGAATATCTCTGGATGCAAGGCAAAGCTTGAGTGCTCAAGTGAATAGTTGCAGAATTCTGGAGAATGCTAGTGCTGTGTATGTTTCTATCTTTCAAGATGATCAGTCCCTTCAAATGGTTGCCTATGGGGTCTATATATAGGGATTTTCCATGGGTAACTCCTAGGAAAACAAGGAGCCTCGTAGACGAAAAGCCTAGAAGATTCCATGGCATATTCGCTGGTAAAGGTAACAACCATGGGAGGTGTGCTAGCTAGGTGTGCTAGCTAGGTGCTCTCCCCTACTTGTCTAGATTTCTAATTAGGCTATGGGCCTGCTATGGGTTTAGGATTGGTTCAAGGGTTAGCCACATCCAAAGCAACATCTGGAAAGTTCATCTATGAGTCACCTCAAAATCGGAGTGTCTACAGATGTCGGCAGAGGGCTGCTCCTACCGGGTCGAGGAGGTAGGGACAGAACAAGGGACCGTCCTGGAAGGTTGGGTTGCTGGCTGAGGAAGGGAAGATGCTGGACGAGCAGGCTGGGCTGCCAGCGCTGGTGGCCTATACACCCTCCCTGACCTGGTGAATTCTGCTCACATTTCTGCGGCATAATCATCGGGTACATGGTGAGTGCCCTCGTCAAGTGGACGACAAGAGGGGTACGTGCCGCCAGCTCCAGCAAAGCCGACAAGGAACTAACAGAAAGTTGGTAACTGGTGCCAATACCGTTACGAGTTCTACTGCTCGCATGGTGATCTGGGGATGCAGCTTATTTGGCAAAAGTGGCGAGTACAGGAAAGCTACCACTGCAGAGGGAGCTCTCTACACTCGCACCTGCCCGAATCAAAGATGGGAAGGTGGTGACAGGTTGAATGCTCAACAAAGCCCCAACTTCTAGCTACACACCTCGGATAATGATTTTGACAAACTCCTCGTCGGAGGGTCTATCTCTCACTTGCGATGCAAGGGCACGCCAACGGCCGACGTACTCCCCAAACGGCTCATGAGGTTTCTGTCCTGTGGTGACAAGGTCCTCCCTCTTTAGGACCAAGTCGAGATTGAAGGCATATTGGTCCATGAACGCCTACAAGGGGTCGTTCCAAGTCTTGCTCGAGCCCATGTCAAGCGATGTGAACTACTTGAGAGCTAGACCGGTGAGACTCTTCTGGAAGAGGCGGATCAGCAGCCTCTCGTCAACTTGGAGCTGAGTGAGATCTCCACAATATGCCCTAAGATGTGAAATGGGACAACCCTTACCATTATATTTCTTGAAATCCGAGATTTGGAAATGCGGTGGGAGTGTCGTCTCTGCGAAATAATAGAGGTCCCGGAATCCACAGGGTTGGTGGTTGCTTCCCCGCACTTGTCGATGTGCTCTCTCGAGGTCACCCACTTTGGCGTGGAGGGTATCTGGAGCTGCTGCCGATGAGGGTGATGCAGTAGGGGGAATGGCTACATATGCTATGTGGGTCGCACCTAAGTGCTCCTCAGGGTCCATGATCATGCCACCTGGTGCCGCGCCATGATGGCCAGCATATTCGTGCAAAAGTGCTGGGTGTGATTGTGGAAATGAAGGTGCCGGGACTTGAAGGTGTGTAAAAGGAGGATGAGTGGAGAGCTGTGTGGCAGTGGGTGCTAAGTGTGGGAGTAGCAGCTGCAGCAGCGGAATGGCGCCAGGCTGCAGGCTCTGTGGATGCTGTACTCCAACCAACCCAAGGGGTTGGCCACTAGATGCTGAAGTAGAATGCTATGTAGTGAGGTGGTGTGTCTGGGGCCGCAGTGTCACACCTAATGTGGGTGCAGTGAGGAGCTGGGATGAGGGCTGAGGTGGTGGTGCTGATGCCTGGAACACCGGAGCAGGCTGCTCGGGAGCCTCGGGAACATTAGGGTCTATGGTAGACTAGATTGCAAAAGCCATGCCCTCGATCTTCTAGGTGAGGGCCAACAGATATTCTGCCTGTGCGACAGGGGATTCCTCAAGGACAGTGAGAGATGGCACAGTCAAAGGTCCAAATGTCATAGGTGGGACGGCTATAGGTTGCCCTGGAGGCAAGGAAACCGCAAGAGATGTTGCCACAGTATGCTGGGTGCTAAAAGAGAAGGAACCCTGAGGAAGTGAGTTCATCAGTGATACATCTGGAACCCGAGCAGAGGTCACTGAGATAGACTCAGTGCTTGGCTCTAGACTGGCCAAAGTCAGTGGATGTCCTACAGGATAGGGGACAAAACCTCCGTGATGCACGAAGGGGGCAGAGTGAACAGTTGAAGACACAGCAAGGGTAGGAGGGACCGAAAATGGAGTGCCTTCCTAAGCAACAGTGGTGGACAGAGACTCGCTAGTGCGCTAGGCCATGGCTGAGCGAGAACGGGTGAGAACCGGACTACGGTGGCAAACAAGGGGATGAATCCTAAGACGAGCTATCGTTAAAGTGACGAATAACTCAGGAAATGACAATCAACAATGAAGCGTCGCAAACAGGGGAGTCAAGGTAGGAACGCTCGAGTAGTGGCTAAGGAACTCACACTCTACCTGGTGAAAAAGAAGGAAACTACTGGTGCTAGAACCAGCAACAAGATGCATTTGTTATAGTGGCGTGAATGGCATTCATACACATGGATGCAACTAACATGCTCTCTCTCACCAACTAAGTGTTTCCTAGAAGGTCGTCTATTTCAGGATCACATATGGGTAAATAGGTCTCCGACTCAGGCTAAAAAGTAAATGTCCCTGCTCTAAATCCTGGCCAAAGCGTAGGCGGTGAACATGTAGTGTGTTGGTGGCCTCATCTCCTACAGTAGCATGGAGTTGTACCCTCTACTAACACCGACACGACCCCGGATAAGGGGGGACAAACTAGCAGCACGTCCTACGCCAAAGCTATAGAATGTGCTACTATAATTGTCCTTCGCGATCTGTAGGTGAACTCAGGAGAGAAGATGCATGCCCTATATGATCAATCATGCAATATGCTTTTGTGTTTTTTACTTGCATTTTATTAACCAAGGGGAGAGTTTGATTTAGTCTCTAGTTTTGCCTTATTAATTGTTCTCCGAGTTTATGTATTTTATTTTAACCAGAAAGGGGAAACAAGCACATCTCTACTCTCCTAGGCATGTCAAGTGCGAAAGGGGAAGAAAACACACAAGGCAAGCAAGTAAGCAAACAACAAGCAAAAGGCATGATCATGGCATGTGCAAGTGTCGTGGCATCATGATTGTGAAAAGCAAAAGCATCCATCACATCAAAAGGCAAGATATATAGCATGTGCGTGCAGTGACAGAGCAAATGTGCGAAAGAAAGTACGAAAAGCACGCTAAGTAAGCAAACAACCGTAATCAAGGCAAACAAACAAACATATGAAGCCAACGCAAACGAAAAAGACTAACCTGAAAGCCGAAATCTTGTACTCCCCAGCGAAGTTGCCAGTTCTGTGACCGGCCTGCCCGAAAATCAGGCGCGGAGTCGCACTAGAGGGAGGAAATCACAGCCATTCCAAGATGGCTACAAGTAAATCTGGACTTGAAAATTTCAAAATTTAATGATCTATAGTGGCAAAAAACAACTCGAAAATTTCCTCCCATACTCCATCATTGTTGAGATTCAAACTGAAACAACTAGGTAATCAACTGAACTACATGCTCACGTATGAAATCAGCAGTGGTTGACTAGAGGCAGGAGGTAGGAGGAGGAAGTGAAGAGGCCAGAGGAGGTAGGCAGCGACTAAAGGAGGAGGAGGCAGAGCATGTACGGCTGGCGGAGTCAATGGAGGGCATAGGAGGCACACAGGGCACAGAGGAGGAGGCGAGGGTTGTAGCAAGAGGCAGAGGCAGGACGAGGAAGTGAAGAGGCTAGAGGAGTAGGCAGAGACTAGACCTGTCAATTCTTGACACGACACGATTACACGAAACAACACGACACGACACGATAACACGATAAAATTTAGTTATAAATTTTTTTAATTATTTTGAAATATTTATGTGATTTATGGTTAATAAACATAATTTTATTTTAACACGATTATTACCTGATTTAACACGATTGGAGCTGATTGAACCTAGTTAATACACGTTTAACATTAATAATAGATTATTAAGCATATTATTACCAAA
>JAMKQA010016883.1:0-16241 GCA_024699735.1 Posidonia australis
AACATTGTATAAATCAACATTGCATAACATTTCAGTCATATAAAATCCACGATTTATTCGCCTACATTTCCATGATCTTTCGCCAGAGTTAAAATCAGGAAACCATTACCGAACAG
The DNA here is from genome assembly GCA_024699735.1 of Posidonia australis. Lineage (NCBI taxonomy): Eukaryota > Viridiplantae > Streptophyta > Magnoliopsida > Alismatales > Posidoniaceae > Posidonia > Posidonia australis. Next base: position 117 of record JAMKQA010016883.1, read on the forward strand.
AGAGAAGGTGGACCAGGAGACTCGCTTCGAGGAGGTGCTGCGATGGGAGGAGGTGCTGCGATTGTATGGTTGACAGGAGGGAGGAGGCTCGCTCCGTCGACAGGCGGAGGCTCGCTCCGTCGACAGGCGGGAGGAGGAGGAGGAGGTGCTATGGAGGAGCACCGTTGACAAGCGGGAGGAGGATGCGGCGGAGGAGGAGGCGGAAAAGATGCGGAAGGACGAGAATTTAGGTTAAGAAAGAAAGGGACAGAACGACCTGCGTCGAGGTATTTTATACCTGAATTAGCGAGGACATTAACGATGATATTTCCTCGCTATGTAGTCGCTAAATTCAAGCGAGGACATTGCGAGAAAAAAATCCTCGCAAAAAAGTCGCTATAGTATTGCAAGGACATTTCCTCGCAAAATCCCCGCTATATGTCCTTGTTAGATTATTATGAGGACATGTCCTCGCTAGTTGTCCTCGCAAAATCTAATTTTTCTTGTAGTGTTGCACCTTTTAGGGACTTCAGATCACATAGTAATCCTTAATAGACTACCATTCCCTAACCTATTTGGTCCTTGAATACTCAGGGCTACTTTCTTTTTGCCTGTGCGTGAAAGAGGATTGGGGAGACTCGAAGTGTGACAAGCTCTCGATATTGTCTTTAGTTCTAGTCTTGCTCACTAGTGGTTGGCCCTAATGTGCCTTGAATATTTTTGGGGTTTTATTTTTCTTTTGGCTTTCTCTTCTTATTTTTTTCCTTGCTTTTATTTCTTTTGGATTCCCCTCTCTTGTTGTTTTTTCTGTAAGTGCTTATCCATCATTACTTTTTAGGTTTATGCTATGACAATACACTTACTCGATAGTGTTCTCACCCCTATTTTGAGTACCCATCCATCACTACCTTCTGGAATTATGCTATGATGGCGTACTTGATTTTTGTGCTCTCCTCTCTTTTGGGTGCTCTCTAAGTCTATTTGTTTTGGTGCGCTCATCCATCACTACCTTCTTGGATTTACGCTAGGATGTCATGCTATATAGGGCAAGTGGGTTTTATGGTTTGCCTAGGCTCCAAGCTTGCCTTCCTCTTACCTCCCTGTGTAGTGTATGTGTGGGAACAGGACAAAGTATGGGTTACCTTGGGCATTCATTTTCTTATAGGCTTTGGGAACGACCTTCCTTCTAGCTTAGTGCTAGGCCCTATGTCCCCTCTAGATGCAGGCATGTTGATCAAGGGTAGCACTTTTTTTTTTAAGTGCGTTGCACTCTAGGGATTAGGTATTGCCTCAGATATGCAGCAACCATGATGTAGGGTGCCTCCTAGTTTGGCTTTGGCTTTCTCTTCAGATGTGGCTTATTAAAAGGTAACCCATCCTTAGGTACTAATCTACTCATGTTGAGCTTATGTTCCATTATTTTCCCCTTTTTATTACCTAGGCTAGGAGGTAAGTTACTAGGAAGAAATATGCAAGAAAATGAAATGCAAGAGTTCAAAGCAAGAATAGACAAAAAGCTAAATGTCTTATTTACATGTTTTAAATAAATTAACCATGCCCTTAGTCAGGCTCAATTGAGTTCCGTAGTCCCCTTCCCAGATGGAGGGACTTACATGGTGGGTGATCACGGAGGTCTACCCTTAGCGTTGAGCATCCAAGTACTTGTAGCGCAACTTTTTGTTTTTCTTTTGGCTTGTGTCTAGTCCTTACTTTGTCAGGATCGAGGTTGAACTCATCTTGACCTGCTCCTTTAGTGTGCCCCTGGTGGCTTTGTCTCTTTGTGAAGAAGTTGCACCTTCACTAGAGTCTGATGAAGTGCCTATACAATTGGTTGCAACACTTGAGTGAACTTCCATTACGCTTCCTTTTTCGTTTAGAGCACGGCCAATGATTTCTCCATCAATCTCTATTTGGCCATTATATGTGTAGATGCCCTTAGTGGATCCACTTTTATCTATAGGATCAGGAGGCTTGGGAGGAGGATCAACTCTTGCAAGGAATGCATGTAGGTGCTGGCAAGGAGAGTTGAGTGCAGCCTTTATGTCGTACCACTTTGAGTCAATATATTCATCACAAATGGGCAGCATGGCTTCCAAATCATTTATTTGTGTGAGTTCATCTTGTGCTAGAGGAGCTTCTATGATTCTCATTCCACTTAATTTAGCTGCCTCTCTTCTAGTTTCTCCAAAAGATCTTTGATGAATAAAGGCTATAGTAGGCAGTTCGTCAAGCAATGTGGTATCTCCAGCTGCTTGATCTCAGACTTGTTGAAGGATGGGCTCGGAAGTTAAGTCTTTCTTTGCCAATGTATGTGGTAACACCATCATTTCTCGTTCGATTTCTACAAAGTCTTCACTTATCTGCTATGGGTCAGGATCTGCTTGTACACACTAGATGGTCACCAGCTCTTGAGTTGTTGGCTGGGTGTCCTCGGCCTCCATGTGGGCTGTTGAATGGTTGGGCATGGGATCTCAATGAATTTGCATCTTGTGTTGCTTTCCTTGAGTTACCCTCAATCTTTTTTAAGCTCAGACCACATGATCTCCCCTTGGTCATTTAGATCGTATATTTTATCTTTGACCATGAAGCACTCCTCAAGTGTATGCCCATCCTTCTGGTCATATGGGTAGTACTTGGATAGATTAGCATTGGGAGAGCATTTGGTCTAGGTGACAAAGCGTGTAGATCTCCACTCTCAACAAATATTCTGAAAACATTATGGAGTGGCTCTAGTAGTGGTGGATAACTCTACCTCTTGGGTCATTGATAGCTTCGTGGTGGGGGGACGTTGTGGTAGCTCCTCTGCCCCTATTGTTGTCCCTTATATCTGTTACTTGGTTGTGCCTGTTGGGCATACATTGGGTAGGTGGGAGGTTGTTGGTACTAATATTGCTAGGATTGCTACTGAACTAGTAGTTGTGGTAGTTGAAACTAGCATTGCAATTGAGCACCAACCAAAGTAGCTAACCCTGGTACTGAACGGGTTGCCCCTGGCTTGAAATTGGCTGACCTTGATATTGATACCTGACTTGTGCCATGTTTCCAATGACACCCTTCAAAAGTGTATGTAGAGGTCTTCTTCTTGCCTCTGCCCTCAAGCTCGAAGAAAGGTAAGTCATCCTTATTGCGGAGGACTCTTGCAGTGTGCTCGTATAGTTGGGAGTAGGTTTGAAAATCACTGATCATTAGCCCTGCTTTGAATGCTTCTATAGTGTTCCTGGTTATGGCATTGATGGCTTGGCTCTCAAGAATATAGTATTCAGAACTGGTGGCCATATCCCTCCATCTATTAGCAAAGGTAACAAAATCCTTCTCAGGTTTCATCTTTTCAGCAAGAAGATCTCCTATCATGGGCTTATGTTGGATGCAGTGGACGTATTAGTGTAGAAATTTCTCCAGTACAATCTTGAAATCACTGAGGTCTGTGATTGTGAGCGTGTTGAACCATATTAGTTCTCTCTCGAGGCTCTTGAAGAAGAGGTATATAGTAAGTCCATTGTCATGTTGATAGGGTAAGGCATCTATGGTAAAGGTAGCTAGATGATTTCATGAATCACCCATCCCATCATATTTCTACATTTTGGGCATCTTGAACCCAAGCGACAAACTGAACCGAGGGAATTTTGAAGTGTCAAAGCTAACTAGTGCTTTAGAGATTACTCTTGCTTTTGCTAGTGCATTCAAGATCGTTCTCTTAATGTCCAACATGTGATGGCTAGCTATCCGTAGCCTTGGTACCCTTGGACTTGGTGGAACTGTTGTTACTAAGGGGTACCATATTGTAGAGAGAAAGGGTAGGTTTGGGCTGTAGTATAACATGGTGGTAGTGGTTGGGTTATCCCCTAGATAATAATGTGATGGGTAGCTTGGTGGGGACTGCGTGGTTGGTTGGGTAGGTGGGTAGATCGGTGCTGCAGGATATGATGCGGTGTATTGTGTGAATGGGCCTTGCTTCGGGAAATTTATCATTGGGCTTGTTGACACTGTGTAGGTATTTCCCATATGATGTGTAGTTGATGGGCCCTATTGAGAGTTTAGAAAGGAAGTTCCATGCCCTAATGGAATGTGAGGGTTAGAGGGGTTATGATGAGCCATGAACTGGTGGGCTTGATTCGTGGCTCCTTTGGGGAATTGATGTGAGTTGACTAACATTGGCATACTCCATGACTCGGAATAGTTCATCTCTTCCTCCCCTTCCCTCTCTCCTTCAAAAGACTGGCCTCCGCATGGAGTCGAAGTAATTAAGAGAAACTCGTCTTGTCCCCTAGTACTGCTTGCTTGGGCCATAGAAGTGGTTGTCGAGATGCTCGAAACGGTTGCCGTATTGGAATAGTTGGTGTAGGAAAGTTCTACTGACTGGATGATCTGGTGATTGATTGCTCCGATGTTGGGTGCTCCGGTGGAGGGGAAGCCTGCGGGTGATCTACGGTTGATGTCAGGCGGTCTTGGTAGCCGATGGGGCCATCTAGTGAAACGTGGTGTTCCTCATACAGAATTAGGGTTTCGCACGTAGTGCATGTTCTGGGTGCTGGTTTTCTTACTAGGGTTTCTATTTAGGGTTTCGGCAAGCTGCCTTTGCATTCTACTTGGGTTCGAGGGGCTGCCTTCGCCTTAAAAGGGGATCAAGAAGGGCTGCTACCATCTGGGAAGATCATTCTTGGTGTTAGGGTTTCGGTTTCAGGCAACTGCAGAGGGGCTACGTTAGTGGGTTCTCTTCGTGGTTGGACCTCTGTGGGTCAGGGAGGTGGTATGGTGAAATCTTCTGGTGGTAGGTCATTTGCAGAAGTTGTCAATGATGATATCCCTATCAAAGAACTCTCGATGAAGCATGGACGTCCAACTGTGATTCTTTCTAATGTGGAAATTGCTAAGGTCTTAGCGCTGTATAGGTATGCTCTAATCTTCAAGTTCTTCTCGTTCCACCTACGGATTATGGAGATTCAAAGAGACTTATCCAATTACGAAGTTCATGGTGGGGTGAGTTGCACAGTTATTGATAGGCGTCATATTCTGGTTAACTTCTTGGTGAAGGGGGATTTCATGAAGGTGTATACGAGAGAAAAGTGGATAATGAAGGGTAAGGGAATCAAAGTGTACTGATGGTCTCCTTGGTTTAGGCCTGGTATGGAGTGTGACATAGCTCCAGTTTTGGTTTCTCTTCTGGGTCTTCCCCAATGTTACCATAAGTCAACGTTCATTCGTACTGTGGCTAAGACTTTCGGTCCTCTTTTATCTATGGCTACTCCGACATCGTCCAAGACAACAACAGTCTATGCCAGATTCTATGTAGACTTGGATCTTACTAAGGAATACCCTATGGAAATATATGTTGGGACGGATGTGAAGGGGGCCTTTCAACCTGTTACTTGGAGAACAGGCACTTATTTTGTCAGGGTTGTAGGAAGAGAGGACATATTTATGATGACTGTGGAAGGAATCCTGTAGCAAACAAGAATGTCTCTCATGGTAACAAAGATCAGTCTAAGGAGGGGAAGACAGATGCTTTAGGTCAAGAACAGTGGGAAAAAAGGCATCAACATACGAAGAAAAAGGTATGGAGGCCTATAGGAAAGATGCTTCAGCTTGCTGACATTTTTGCTTTCAATGGGAAGGAGGATGTTTCGATCACAAAGGTGTTCCAACGGTTAAAGGAGGGCCTAGTGGTGCCTGAGAAGCAAGATTTCTTCTAGGATGATGATCCAAAGATTAGAGAGATGCTGAGTAAAGTGTTTGCCAAGGAGGAGGAGCGGAATGTGGATATAATTAGCCAGGAAGAGGGCTTGGTGGACAGTGGTGATGGGGCTATGTCTGTTGATCTGAGTTCGAGGGGTCTGGAAGAAGTCGAGGTGAACCGAAATGTGATGCAAAGCAGGGGGAACTTTGAGGTGCCTCTCGAGGAACTCAATCCACGTGCTTCCTCCATGGATAGGCCTCGTGGTAGAGGGCGGCCTCGTAAAAGATTGAATTATGATAACGCCAGAGGGTATGCTAGTGAATCTGAAAAAGAGGATGGGAGGACGATGGCAATACATCTTAGAGGACGTATGACAAGGAGCAAGGCTAACTCTAGTAAGTCTCAGAACTCTTTCCTTCTTCTATCTAATAAAGATCATAGTTTGGAATGCTAGGGGAGTTGGTAATCGTCCCACAGTTAGGCAGCTAAACAACTTTGTTAGAGTACACAGACCGTCTATTGTGGCTGTTATGGAACCTTTTGTTGGTATTGATCGTGGGCATGCTTTAAAGGATGCATTGGTCTTTGATACAATTGTTCATGATTACTTGGGTGATGCGAAAATCTGGGTCTTTAGTAAGCGGAAAATTTCTGTGGAGCCTATCTCTTCTTTCTCTCAGTGTTTGACGGTCTCGGTTAGGGATAGATATTTGGCATCTGCATTGGTTATATCTTTTGTGTATGCCAGTTGTAGCTCTCAAGAAAGGAGGAGGTTATGGGATCATCTGCATAATCTTCATACATGTTTCAAAGAACCTTGGTGTGTGGTGGGAGACTTCAATACCTTGTTAAATGCGTCTGAGAAAAAAAAAAGGAGGCTTGTTACCAAGACAACTCTCTATGGATGAATTTAGGGAGTGTGTGGATGGATGTTCCTTGTCTAATGTTGGGTTTGCAGGTTCCTCTTTCACATTGTGCAATAATCAAAAGGGGAATGACTGGATTTATGCTAGGCTTGATCGGTGTCTTCTAAATGCCAAAGACTCAGACCTTCATGCCAGGGTCTTGCACCTTCCCAGATGTTGTTCTGATCATGCCCCTTTACTTGTGGATTTCTTCAATGAGGGTGATGGTGGTCCCAAACCATTCAAGTTTTTGGATGTTTGGTTGAAGGATAGAGACTGTTTGAAGGTTATCAGAAACTCTTGGCAGAAACCAATTGAAGACATGGGTGATATTTCTTATAGGTGGTTTCTTAAACTAAGAAGGCTGAAAACTGAGTAACGTGAATGGAGCAAGACATCTTTTGGTAACATCTTTGAGAATGTGAACAGGGCTGAAAGGGTTGTAGAAATGGCACAGTTGGCGTTAGAAAGGGATTATTCAGAGAGTGGTATGCAGGATCTTATCTCGACAAACCAATGTCTCCATGATGCTTTGATTCGAGAGGAAGGGCTCTGGAGCCAGAAAGCTCGTTGCTAGTGGTTAAAGGAAGGGGAAAAGAACACTGGTTTTTTCCATAATTGTGTCAAGAGCAGACGGAGGAGAAATTTCATTCATGCTATTGTGGATGGTGAGGGCAAGTGGCTATCTTCCCAAGAGGAGATTCAAGATGAGGCTTGTGGCTTTTTCCAGAGATTGTTTACTTTAGAGGGGTGTCAAAATGATGATAACTTGCTTCAGGTGATTCCGTCCTTGATCTCTGATGAGGCGTTTTGATGCTTACTGCTATACCAGAGCAAGATGAAATACTACGCACGTTACAATCTATGCCTGCTCATGCTGCTGCTGGGCCGAATGGGTTTTCTTTGCCATTTTATTTAAATACATGGGAGATCATCAAGGAGGACTTGGTAGCTCTCGTAAAGTATTTCTTCATTAGGAGTAAAAGGCATCGAAGTATATCTTCTTCTATTATTTGCTTAATTCCTAAGGTTGATCATCCCTCAGGCCTATTAGTGTTGGTAATGTTATTTCTAAATTGTTTTCAAAGATTCTGAATAATCGATTCTGCCTCTTCTGCCTAAATTGATTGGGGAGGAGCAAGCTAGTTTTGTAGAGGGCCGTGATATTTTTGATCACATTCAGTTGGCTTAGGAAATTTTTGGTGACATAGATAAAAAATGCAGAGGGGGAAATATTATGTTGAGGTTGGACAAGTTGAAGGCATATGATAGATTGGAATGGCCTTTCTTGCTTTCTATTCTGCAGAGGTTTGGATTTTCCGCTAGATTTGTGGAGCTTGTTCGATGGACCTTGGTAAACAACTGGTTCTCTCCTATTGTTAATAACCATCAATTCGGGTTTTTCAAGTCTTCTAGGGGTTTCAAGCAAGGGGATCCCCTTTCTCCCTCTCTATTTATTCTTGCTTAGGAAGTCTTCAGTCGAGGGATCAAGAGATTATTTACAGAAAGGAAGTGTGATTTCTTTGCTACTGCTGGCAAGAGCATTACCCCCTCTCATCTTTTCTTTGCTGATGATGCATTGATCGTTTGTAGGGCTTCTTCACCCACTATTTGCAGACTCATGGATTTTATTGATAGCTATGAGAGAGCTTCTAGTCAACGTATGGGAAGAAATAAATGCACCTATTATTGGAAGAAGGAATTGGCTTCCCATAATCAAGTGGAATATAATACTAGATTCTCTAAGGGTTCATGGCCCTTGAAGTATCTTGGCACGCCCATTGCCCCAGGTCATATGCATGCTTGCTATTTCAATCCGCTTGTGGAGAAGATTGGTAATCATATTTCTAGCTGGACTTTCAAATTCTTAAATATGAGTGGGCGGTTGGTGTTAGTGAAGCATGTGCTTTCTTCCATCCCTATGCATATTCTTGTTGTCTCCAAGATCCCCATCTCTGTGATTAATAAGATAGAAAAACTCATCTGTGACTTTCTTTGGGGTTATAAGGATGGGAGAAAGAAGCATCATTGGGTAAGGTTGAATATTCACACTTCCTCTAGTCAAAACATGGGATTGGGTATTCACAAGTTAACTGATATACAAATGTTATTTGCTATCAAGAGTAGTTGGAAATTGCTTCTTCAAAATTCATTATGGAGTAAATATTGCTTCCTTAAATACAGTGTAGAATTAAAGGGATGGGATCATTCACCTTCCCTCAGTTCTAGGAGGTGGAAGGAGCTCTTGTTGTTTCTTCCATGGGTTATTTCTCACTCTCTCTGGCTTATTGATAAAGGCTCTTCTTCGTTCTTAATGGATAAATGGTGGTGTGACCGTACCCGGCCCAAGGGATCTGGCTCGGGGTCACGCCAGAGAGAGGAGGCCACAACCATGCCAAGATGACGAAGGCGCAAGATAGGATAAAAACGGAAAGAAAAGGAGTCGCCACCTAGTCTTTTAAGGGAAAGATGAAAAAAACCACAAACAAATCACAAAAAGTGAATGAATGAGATGCAAATATGAAGGCCAGATACCTACTAACCAGAGGATGGGTAAGGATTCCTATTACGCACGGGGAAGTTGTTAGGCACCCCCATACGCCCGAGAAACTCGATCTTTCTAGTCTAATTTGTTTGCTAGAGACTGAATGAATGTTTGCTAAGCCTAGATCATGCTCTAAACATGCTAATATGAATGCCAAGACAAGACCGGATGGATGTGTATGACGGTATGCAAAAAACTGCAAAGAAATCCACATGAAATGATGAAATCACAAAGTATGGCACAATAAAGAAAATCACATGAAATGACAAGTTTTTTAGCTAAAATGCTTAAAAAATCATACAGGTCTCAAAAAAGTCAAAAATGCAACTAACTCAGGTCATCAGAAACAAAGAAAGCGTCACAGAGATCAAGATGGGAAAATTGCAAAGAAGTCCGCATAAAATAGGAAAACTGTGACATGTGAGGAAATTCATATAAAATGACGATGTTTTTGTAAAGAATGGTTCAGAAAACCATACTGATGTCAAGGGGATCAAAAATACAATAGACCCAAATCATTAGAAGTGCAGAAAACACCATAAAAATCCAAACGAAAAAATTGTAAAGAAATCCACATAAAATAGGCAAATGGTGAGATGAGAAGAAAATCACATAAGATGACGATATTTTTGTAAAGAATGGTCCAGAAAACTATACTGAGGTTAAAAAGATAGAAAGTAGGGTCAACTCGAGTTATTAGAATCATGGAAAAGGTCGTGAAAATCAAAAAAGAGAAAATAATCGATGGTGGGGCCAATGTCGGCCTTCAAGCTTGTTGTACGCCCTCGGGCGATTAAATCCAAATCAAATCGAAAAAGTACGAAAACATGGAATAAAGATAGTCAAATCAAATATCAACAAAGGAATCCGAAGATAGGTTAGAGAAAAATCTACGGAAAAACACATGAGATCGATGCAGACTTGTTGCAAAAAGGATGGACTGATGTGCAAATACTGCGAAAACTATGTAGAATGTATAAAAATGTACCTAAATGGGTAAAGGATACTTAGAAATGATTTGGACAGAGATTATGCTTAACTTGGTGCAATAACTAACATGTATGTGCATGAAATGATGACATAGGGGTAATTTGGTCATTTCAATGGTCAAATGTGATAAATACATGAATGGGGATAATGCATGGTCTAAGATATGCCAAAATGTATGTAGAATGTCAGGAAAATGTTGTTTTCATGAAAGCATATAGAAGACAAAGTCTCAAAAATAATAAAATGATGTAAGCACAATAAGGGAAAAATACAAGGGCTAAAACGCAAAATTCACAGTAAAGGGTGAAAATGTGAAATCAAATATACATTTATATTGCAAACATGGTTTTTAATGAAAACTTTATTTAAGTGATGATTTTACATGCACATGTGATCAATAAATGGGAAACATATTAAAATGTGACTTAAAATGTAATTAAAACCATTATTAATGATTTAAGAAAAATTCAGGGGCTTGGGTATAAATATTCCTATCCAGAAAACATTATATATGGAGTTCAGGAGTTGACTTGCAAAATTTCAGGACCAAAATGTGATAAAAAAATTATGATTTTTACATGATTAGTGTAATTATGGATAACTTTAAGCTCTTGAATGCAAATTGTACAAAGGAAATTCATTTCAGAGAACTCTGGGGACAAAATGCAAAAGCTTAGGACTTAAATGCAAAGAAAACATGATCTCAGGGGCTTAAGTGTGATAAAACATGCATGAATAGGACTGGCAATGCAATTAAAAGTTTGACAGGACAAAATGTGCAATATTTACAATGCTATTTTAAAAAAAGGAGAATTCAGGAGTCACAAAATAAATTCCTAGGACTCACTTGCAAAGAAAACATGAATGTAGGGGTCTAACTGTGAAGAAACAAACATTTATGGGACTAAAAATGAAATTAAGATTTAAACAGGACAAATCATGCAATATTTACAAGAATAATAAAGGAATGAAGCTTATTTAAATCTTTAGGGTTTAAACACAAAAACACAGGACCTAAATGTAATAAAAAAGGACCCAAAAGTAATAAAAAAGGACCTGGATGCAAGAAAGGACCTGGATGTAAGAAGAAAGGACCTGGATGCAAGAAAAAAGGACCTGAAAGAAATTCTTGGGACCTAAATGTAACGATAATCAGGACCTATGTGCAATTATAGAAAACAAAAAACATTTTCCTAAATCTAGTTGTTTTGAAGATCGCCGGCAGATCATCACCTAATCTACTTAAAACGGGAAACAATGAAAACAATTCAAAAATAACAAAGACAATGAAAACGATGCAAGCATGCATGATTCGTGTCAAAAGAAAGGTCACTACGCATCAGAAAATTGGATAAGGATCCCTGTTACACACTAGAACGGTATTAGGCACCCTTATGCACTCGACATGTCAGTCTTTCATGGTTTTACGCTCGCTTATATGCCTATGTTGACTTGAAGCCTGTTTCCGTACACCCAAGGGCGATATGCAATGTCATGCAAAGGAATGCTCATGCTTAGTGTTGCGTCTAATGCCAAATGCAAGTGAAATGGGTAGCAGGTCATGTCCTACTGCTCAGCTACACTACCCAGGGTCTGATTCGTGCACCGGTGCAAAGGCGTTGCACCGATAAAGCCCATAAGGCAACCAATTCACAAGAACCCAAGTAGTTAGCATCACTGCTTTACTAAAGCAAAACTAGGGCAAACATGGGTGTATGATGATGAAACTATGTAGGCATGGTCATGGCATAACCTAGAATAAACCACTTGAAAATCAGAACTTGAAGCAAATGAGATAGTATGCAAAACGTCATGCAAAATTTGCTGTTCTGCAACCTAGCGCCACGCTGGTGTGCCAGCCTGGTGCACCACCTAGATGTGCCACATAGGTGCGCCATATAGAGCCCCAAGTGTGACCATGTCGGTGTGGGGGAGAAACCAAAAGGACCACAGTGAGGAGCGGTGAATCCGAGAAAAGGGACACTTGACTCAAAAACACAGGAAAACATGTGAAAACAAAACAAATGGATAAAGGGAGTCGCCACCTAATCTATTTAACGGAAAAACAAGGAAAATCGAAAAAATGTAATGCAATGCAACCAAAAACAAATAAAAGAAATAACTCCAATACCAATGGATAACACATAGGTCATTACAGGCAAAGAAATGGGTAAGGACTCCGGTTACACATGGGGAATGTGCTAGGCACCCTCGTACACCTGACGAATCGGTCTTTTTGCACTTTTCTGCTTGTATGTATGGCACATGCAAATGTATACTTGCTTGTGTCTAAGATAAATGTGTGCTTCATACCGTGCGAAAAAAAACAGAATGCAAGAGGTAAATAGCCATGCAACCTAATGTTTAGTTGTGCTATATGAGTTCTAGATCGATGGTCCACAAGAATTCGACATAGTAAACATCCTTGCTCTAAAGATGAATGCGTGAAATCCAAAAGAAACGCAATGGAAAATGATGAGTGCAATATTCAGGACATTATGTTAACATGAATGCTATCCACTGTACACCCTTGGGCGATATGCAACATGCAATGTATGAAAATTGATTCATGACATGATGTAAGTGATTATGTCGATTACTGTACGCCCGTAGGCGACATATGAAAACCATGCATGAATGTCATTAATGTATGCCCGAGTGGGCATAATGCTTAATGCTATGCGGATGCAAGTAAAAACAAGGAAAACACTGATCAAATCTTATTAAATCGAGTCAAACATGAACATTGGTGAATATATATGGCAAGATATCTGCAATCAGATAATAAGCAAGACCATGCAGAGATTTACACAAAATGTCAACATGCTCAGAACACACATCATCTGGCAAACAAGTCAAACAGAGCCATTCTTCTGACATCACCTCCCTGTGTGGCGTCAGATCTAGTCACTGTTTTATTGGTCGACAAATGGCGTCGCCTCTCAGTCTAGCATGCCGCTAGACTGATCTAGTAGCCCAAATCTATCTTAGACAAATCAGACGTCAAACAAGTCTAATTAAGCAATCAAGTTTCAGAGAAAACACCGATTTTAACAGGTTCTGATATTTATTTAATGGCTTGATTATTCTGTGTTCGCTCAATCATGTAGGCTCCTATAGCAAGGGTGAAGTCGATTTCAATGGCTCTAGGGGGCACTCAGTAGGATTTGGGCTCTTTGGTACTACTCCTTGACCTTCGTTAAGGTCCACCAAGAGGGTTTAGGCTACGGTTTTGACTCTCTAAGGAGGGACCGACAACTCAGGATTCTGCCCTTACAGGTTTGTCCTTGCAAACCACAAAGTAATAAATAAACACCTAACAGCAAGATGTCAAGTTTCTACTAGGGTTTACTACAAACTTAAGGAGAAAGGTGAAGTCTAAAAGAAGCCCCTAGGACACCTTAGGTTCCCTAACCTGATAATCATAATCGAGACAGAGTATGGGTAGGCGACTTGCACTGGCTCGGGTTCGCTCTGCTCAGTTGGTCAAATCAGATAGAGAACCCTAAGGAACTATAACCTCACTATCAAGCAATTAGTTTCCACCTATTAGTGGACAAAAAACAACCCTAGAAGTCGATAAAAAGCCAAAATAATGGTGGATAGGAATATTATTAGTTTTATTTATTCAGATCAATACTACAGGCAATAAAAATCAACACAAATAATAAAAGAACAAAGCCTACAGGATAAATGGTACTGAAAATCATCTATCGCTAGTATGACATGTGCCTGATCCTGTCGCTTACGGGTGTGGTGACGAGATCAGTCGCCTCTAGTTCCAACGACTGGAAGTTGTCTTCCTCCTCTCGCATGTAGGGTTGCCTTAGAGTTACAGGTCTAGTTATCTCTCTCTCTCCTGCGGGTATGTGCCAAGGGTTTCGACTAGGGTTTGGTTCCTTTCCCTTTCACTTCTCCTTGCTCTCTCTCTATCTCTCTCTCTCTTGTTGGGTGACTTGGCTAGGGTTTTGGTGGATTATTAGAATGTGGTATTGGGTTCTCTCTTCTTTTCTCTTCACTACATGGATCTAGGTGCTGAGGGGTTGCTGGGCATGGAATGGTTTGATGAAGAGGACGTCAGACTGATGGGGTGGTGCATGGAAAAGTGGTTGTGTTGGGTATGGGTTGAGGGTAATGGGTCTAGATGTGGTGCTTGGCCGTCGACTTCATAGGTTGAAAACGCTTGGTTTGGACATGGTGTTCAAGGTTTTTGGGTCCATGTAGACTGTAGGCATGGAGGAAGACCTAATGCATGCAAAAGTGAGGAAGAGGGATCACTGTTCATGCTCAAAGGTTGGCGACTTTGCGTGGATGGCGACCCGTCGTCGAAAAACAGGTATAACACGTAAAACTAAGATGAACCAGCAAGAAAGTCTTCGAATAGACACTGATATGCATTGAAACTATGAAAACAACATTTATATAGTCAAACCTAATGAGGATACGACGTATACATGCATGGTGGATGATTTTTGATGTTCTTCAACAACGATAGCGGCTACGAGACGTGGAGGATTGCTAGGACGGTGATGGACTCCCTCCTCCTCTCTTTTGCATGGAGGTTGAGGTTTTATGAGTGCTTCTCTCTCTTTCTCCTTTTAGGGGTTTTCTCTCTCCCTTCTTCTCCTTTTCATCTTCTCTCTCTTAGAGCCTCCCTCTCTTTTCTCCCAAGTTCCAAAATTTTTTCTTCTTCCTCTGAGGGCAGGTTTATATAAGGCTCTTAGTGGCATGAGGGACATCGGATGTAGGGCTCTCGAACAGACAGAGAGGATGGGCTTAGGGTTTAGGTTGGGTTTGTAGGCTTATTATTATTGGGCTTGTGTTTATTTTTTAGGTTTAGTTTGGATTTTTAGTTTAGGTTTATTTTCTCTTGTGATTTGGGTTTGGTGTTATTTTGGTTTTAGTTTATTTTATTCTTCTATGCTTAGGTTTAGTTACATTTTTAGGTTATTGCATCTCTTTAGGTTTGGATTTTATTTTATTCTCTTAGGTTCCATTTTATTTATTAGTTTATTTTATCTTTTAGATTTAGGTTTCATTTTGAGATTTACATTTAGGTTCGACTTTTGATTTAGTTTATTTTTAGGTTTACGTTTGATTTTGATTCTAGTTTATTTTTAGGTTTGTGTTTTAGTTTCCTTTTTGTGGTTGGAACTATGGTGTTTGGTTTGGGCTCAGACTACTAGTTTGAGTTTTAGGACAAGTTTTGGCTTACTTTTGGATTTAAAGGGTCAGGTTGGGTCCACCATAGCTAGAGCATGATTCAGGAGGTCCACCGCTAAGTGACTGCAAAATTAGGGTGTCTACGGATGCCCCTCCGTGAGCGAGGTCGAGGGAATTAAAACTGATGCTCAGAGTTGACAAGACACCCCGCCTGAGTCTGCAGGAGGATGATATTTATTGTGGGGCCGTGAGTCACTTATTCGGCGAATGCACCGAAAATCATGACTCGGGGCCTATGAATGATGCTGATGCAAGGGTCGACTCTGATGCAAGGAGATAAGGGGATGCCTGATGCAAGGGTCGACTCTGATGCCTGATGAAACAGGGACATGATGAGTTATTCAACTTGCACTGAGAGAGGCCCAGACAAAGTCATCAGGCTTGCCTATCAGCTGGACTATTCGAGGTATCAGCCTTAGGGGTGCAAACGGATATTGTATATCCGTAAAATATCTGTATCCGTATCCGTATCCGTTTATGAGCAGATACGGATATCCGTATCCGCCTAGGAGCGGATACGAATACGGATACGGATATGATTTTTTGAATTTGAGCAGATATGGATACGGATACGGATATGTCTTTTGAATTTTCAACGGATACGGATACGGATATCCGCATCTATATATATAGACAACTTTGTATATCTTAACATCTAAGCATAAGATTAAAAATCTAAACCACTAGATTTGATCAAAACTATTTAAAATGTTTGTATATAAAAAATCAAGTTATTTTGAAATTCCTAAGTATTAAATTTAACATGTACTTGTTATAGTTTATACAGAACCATTGAATTTGACATGAAT